>OVAF01001556.1:0-20964 GCA_900406245.1 Odontarrhena argentea | reverse complement strand
TATGTACATGTTTAGTAGTTTTAAGATTTTATGTAAGCGGTAGATTTCATAAAAAGAATACTATTGGATTTCCTTCCTCTTTTCTCTCTTCTTCTTTATCGTTCATGACTTCACATCCAAACAAAATGATCTCGTATCTAGGAATTTCAGATCTTATTTTATACTTTTGAAGAAATGAAGACCTTTTGGGCTTAAACTAGAAGAAAATCAAAATTATGAGCATCGACTACAACTACAAGATATGTAATCTCGTAGCACAAGACATATTTTGTTAGACTGCGATGGAACGTAATCAAAGATCTTTTAAATTTTTATTGGCGTTTTATCACAAAAATGATACATAAGAAATAAGATCAAGTTAGATCAAGGACGACAAACAATGGTGCATATAACAAATGATAATTTGTCAACGTATAAGTCTTACATACGAAAGGAAGCACTATGTATTTTTTCTTTTCTTTTCAATTATTTCATTTGTTTTAATTAGCTATATATATTTATTGTGATTGTATGTTTTGTGTAACAATTTAATTCTTGATTTAAGTTACTAAAAAGATGTTTAAGAAACCATTTCACATAAACAAAAGAATTATTTTAAATTTATATATAACTAGTTTTTAGAAAAAGATACACTATTTTGAATCTAGTACTATAAAGAAACATTTTCTCTCTTCTCATTCCGCCACATCAGAATCCACATGGCATCCACCTTATTTATATTAATCATTTTATTTAATCATAATCAAAAACTTAATTAGCTACACTAATTACTAATATGATGATCAAAGGAACTTGAAAAGTCATTTATCATATTAAAGTAAGTTTTAAAGTTATTTCTCATATTATAAATGTTAAAATTGAAAACTTATTTACAATTTCATGAAATAATAATATAATTTTAGAATTTGTCAGAACTAATATATTGAATACTTCTATTTAATTAATTTAAGTATTTTCAAAAGATTATTAAAGATCCACAAATATCAAATAATTTTCAATAATTAAAATTCACATCAACAATGCATGATTACTAACTCTTCATATTTATGCATAGAGGAGAAGAGAAGACAAAGATAATCATGTTACATAACTTGATATGTATCCATTAAGATATCATCACTATTAATCTCTGATTAAAAGAAATGAAGTGGGAAGAAAGCAAATCTTCAAAACTCACGGAAGAGATATAACCATAAGAATTGAAAATTGATAAAAAAAAAAAAAGAATTAGTGTTTTGAAGTCTCATAGGATATATATATTAAAAAATATATATATTTGAAAAGTACAAAAACTTGATATGAAAAATTAACTACAAATATCAAAAACTAATGGTGAAAAAATTGCATACACTACAAGAAAAAGTCAATATAGCGACACTAACTTTTGTAATTATATTTGCGAATTAGCAGCTATAAAACATTTACAAATAATCAATTATTTTATCTCAAACAAATCATAAACTATTAGTTCAACTAAGGTTCATATCAACAAATCTAATTATTTTTTTGATAAAAGAAACTAAACACAAATTAATTAAATTCGCGCGAAGCGCGAGTCATTCTCTAGTAAGTAACATAAAGAACTACGAGATGCAAGAATGAGAGACTTACATAAGACATAATGATCTCACTGAGAAAAACCACAAGGAGGCAGACATAATAATGATTACATTGAGGAAAACCAGAAGGAGGCGCCGCTAGGAAAAATGAGCAGATAAAGAAAACCCTAAAAGACTAGCACAACAAATAAATATATATAAGCGACTCTAATTAACACCAAGGCCCAAATAAGCAGAAACCTAAGAGCCTACCGAGCAAGGAGAAAAAGCCCAAGCATAATTACAAATTTGAAGTATTTCAACATGTTTTATCTCATTAATATGAAAGCGGAGAGAGAGATAAATGGAAGAAGATATGAAAATGAATAAAAAACAGTGATTTCCACCAACTCTTTGCAACAACTTCTGTTGTTGAAACATTGTCGCTAATTTTTAATCTTAAATTGGAAATTTGTTACCAAGATAATAAGTATATTAATATTAGGATAAAATCTTATTCATCATAAATATTAGAATTAAAGACGAGGAATTTACAAATATGAAATTTCATTGGTCGTTTTGGATGTTTTATATATTTTTAAGAAAATAAAAAATTATTTTTCATGAATAAGATACATTTGTAAGAACTAATAGATTATCATGATATAATTATTTTCTTAAAAGGACGTATATTTTGCATGAGTAACATAAAATAAAAAATCATGTTTGTCCAATGTTCTAAAAAACGAATATAGTTTGTTTGAAAGCTCCAATGTACCAAGACCTTCTGGTATTATCAAACATCAATAAAAAATTTCAACTATTTATTATGTCTAAGTATTGACTTATGTGAGTAGTCATTTATGTAATATATTAATTAGGATTGATATACGAATTCCTTATATTATGTTCAAAACCATTTTTCATATAATTGAAAATAATGGTCGATCATTCCTATTACTTAATTACAAAATATTTTTTTTCTCTATGTCATAAAAACTAATTAAAAAATTATATCGATAACGTTGTCAAGACAAAAATATGTTGATTCTAAATTAGTTCTCTTTGTTAAAGAAAGATTGTTCTCAAAGATGTATCGAATGCTCATAATATGATTGAAAAAAAAAAAAAAATTAGAAACAAGGAAAGATAGGTGTTGTGAGAAAGAATGATCAATGAATCAATTCATAAGCTTTTAAATTTATGTTCATTCCTCTTTGTAACAAATAAGCATAATTTATGAATCTATCTATATATAAAAAGCTTAACTTTTCTCTCTTCTCATTCCACCACATCAGCATCTACATGTCATTCACATCATTTATAATAGTAAATTAGTAATATAAGATGATAGAAGGGAGTTAAGAAGTCACTTCTCATTATAAACCATAAATCTTAAAAGAATCATACCAATATGACTAATAATGCATACGTTTGACCTAATAAATTACATACTTTATTTATAATATAATTTAATTCGTATTATCAAAATATTATTAAAACTCTAAAATATCAAATAAATTCCTATAATTTTAAATTTATATAACTCAACAATACATAAACACCGATTCATCAAGTACATGAAAAAGACAAAACAAGGAAAATAACACCATGTTAATCAACCTAATAATGATAAAACAAAATAATGGTAAATTTAGTAGTAAAACAATAATATTTAAGACAGTGGGTATTCTAAATTATTTTTGTTTTGAATAATTAAATGTTCAATCATATTTTAGGTTTGGGTATTTCGGTTCATAAAAAAAAAGAAAAAAATAAAATAATGGCAGATTCTTAAATAAGTCGAACTCAAAGGGTGAAAGAAACAAAAAATGGCTTAATCTGGGTTGAGAGTTTTGGTGGCCTATATTTGTATTTGACCCCAAATTTGGACCCATTTCAGTAAAAATCCCTTGATTGTTTGATATGATTCGGTTTTGATTCAGATTCATGTTTTAGTTATATATAAGTTAAATACTGAAGAAAATTATATTATAAATATGTCTTTTCACTTTGCTTGGATATATTTTTTTTTTTTTAAAGTGTAAAGATGTATATTGTATATTGTGTGCATTTGTAATATCACTACGTGAAATAAATAAAAAATTAATTATGCCAATGAAAAGTTGATGCTTTTATTTGTTGGTATAATTTCTAATGGCGGTATGTGTATTGATTTAGGTTGTTGGTTTAGGTTCTCTGTTGGTTTTGTAAATGTATTGCTTACAATGTGGGTTCAAGTGATTATTCGTAGGTGACAAAGTGTAACCACAAATAATGATCCGTCTAAGAAGGAAGTCTATATTTCAAAGGCAAAAAGAAAAAAAAAAACAAAAAACTCATTGATGTTAATTTGAGTTAAAACGAAAACTGATAAATCATGAATTATAGAGAATGATCATCATAATATATTTTTATGTCTTTATATTAAATTTGAGGGTTTTATTAATTATTCATGAGGTTTGGTGCTTGAGAATGCATTAAGGTGTTTGTGTATGATCAATCATGAAAAATATTTTCTAAACAATGTAAATCTTTAGAAATGATAATTCATAATGAATATCAATATCAATATGGTTCCACAAAACCGGAAGTGTGGTTTAAAGACTCGGCTTGGTCCTTTGGATCTAGTGATGAAGTCTCGGCCAAGTAGGTGGTTCCTTGAGTCTCTGAATCCGTGATCGTTTGTTGTTTAGTACCCAACTTTTAGAACAAGATTTTATATATAATTATTGTTTCCATGACACATATAACTTACACGTATGACATCAGGCTACTTAATTACTCAAATAATGTCCGTAAAGTCATACCTAAAATCTGGCACTTGTCTCCCGACACTTCATTAATTTCCGGTGATCTTTGAGAACGATATATATATATAATTTTTTTGTGCAACAAAACTATAGTAATATATCTTGGGGATGGGTACTAAATTCCTACTGGCTAGTGGCTACTTGTAGATGATAAAACAATTAATTTCCAATATAGACTCATTTAATGATATCAGTTCTTACATTATAAGCATGTAAATTTCAGAGAATATATATTGGTTATCACTTATCAAAGAAAAAAAAAAATCAGAGAATATATTAGAGTTCACACTGGTCCAAGCACGTGATCGGATGGTTATACTGAAGAAAATAATTCAACAAGTAAAAAAAGTCTACGAGTTTGAATTCTTATTTTTCTTGTAGAGTGGGCTTTAAACAAATTTTGGTTTGTAGTAAAGATTAAAATGTACATAATTGTTATAATGTTTTATTTAAAGCTGCTTGGTTCTCAAAAGTCTTTGCATTGTGTCCGTGAACACTGTCGGGCAATTGGTTCCGAACGGTGGATGTCGACGTTAACCTAACGGTTGTTTTTTTGTGAGAGTTATTCAATTAAATACACTCTAAAGTTCTTTAACCAAACAAATAATATAATATAGTCTAAAGTTTGTATATATTTATATAAAGCATTTGATTTGATTGATCAACATATATATCCTTACGTTAAATGCAGTGTTAGTTAATACTTTTTTGGTGTAAAAATATATAATCAATAAAGTTTTTAAAGTATTCTAATATTGATATGTTTTAAAGTATACTAATATTATAAATAAAATTCTCAAATTAATATGTCATTGTCTTTCTGAAATAATGAGAGTCGTTGGGAAATTTCAAAGGCTTTTGAAAGACAAATCAGTAAAAGAGATTTGATTGCATTAAATTAAATTATTTGACCCTCTCTATATATACATGTTGTTTCACACTAATGCCAATCACTTATTTTCAACAAAAAAGAGTAAGCAAATATCCCTTTTCTTTCATTTTTTGAGATTTGTCATATTTGCAATGGGGAATTGCATAGAGAGATGGAGGCAACAAGAAGGAGAAGAAGGAAAGACAGAGGTCGGAGAAAGGGAAAAAGAGTCATTTAAACTCGATGGAGACAATGAAGATGTTCATGGTGGGATGAAGGTGAAGATTGTGCTTACAAGACACGAATTGGATATGCTTTTGCTTCAAATGAATAGGAATGATGATGGAAGCTTGATGATGTCCGAGGATGTTATGGTTGAGCTAGAGAAAAGGATCATAAGAACATCGTTATCATCATCGTTGGCATGGGAACCATCTTTAGAGAGCATTGTGGAGTGTCCGGAAGTACAAGAGATGGATAGATGAAGATGATAAAGTTACAATATTCTATGATATGATCATAATTAACGAGTGTGTGATCATTGTATGTATATCGATTTCAGAGCTTTGTTTTAGATCATGATGAATCTTAATTTAGATGACATTTTTGTACCACTTCACAATTTTTAGATAGATATTAATGTATTCCCATACTAATTTCAAGGTCCATCTCGTAACATATACGTTTAATTATTAGCTAGGTGATGATATACATGACCAATAGAATTATAAAAATCCAAAATATATTTGATACTTTTACTAGTTATTAAAAAAAAAAAAATTATAATAAAAAGATAATTAAAATAACTCTCAGGGTGAAATCGGTTTTTCCTCTAATTTGCTTAACTTTGGTGATTTTAAACTATTCATGGCTAAGTTATAGCCTGCTCTAACTTTAACTTAAATACTTGTGACCATATATAGTATTATTAGCCAAGAGAAAAACAAATAAAAATGCTTGATCTTGCATGAAAACATTTTTGAAAAAAATGTTGCTATATAGAAAGCAATTTGAAAGAAAAAGAGGTTCATATATATATATATATATATATAGTAGTTTTATTCTATGCAATCTTTGGCCAAAACAAAATTTTGGAACTTTTCTTATGATCTCATTCTCGTTGAATATTAAGAGAAAAATATAAAGCAACTGAATTTGCATTAAAATGTTTGAAGAAAGAAAGAAAAACCAGATCAGACACCCTCAGAATTCTATAAAACTTTGATTATTACACCAAAAGTATACAAGTAATTAAAGACATATGGAGAACATGTTCACCACGAAACTTCTTTCCCAATTAGCGTTTTTTTCCCAAAGAGTTTTTTTTTTCTTTCTTTTTTTTTCTTTAGTGATTGTTGGAAGTCTATACATATGAACATAGGAAAATACATCTTCGTTGTGAGACACTAATTTCGACAACTAATATCTCTTTATTAGAAATCAGTTTAACCGTCTCTATGAATTGTTTAATCAAAGTTACAAAACTACTTGAATCCATCCTGACCAATTTTTAATCTACCCAAACAGAGCCGGCCTTGAGTTTTAGAAGGCCGCAAGCCGGAGAAAATAAAAAGATCGATAAAAAGACTTCAAACACAAACAAGTATAACAACTATACCACTAAACTAAAGAAATATTTTAAAAATATTGCTAGAAAAACTTGAAACACAAAAAATCATGACGAATGAACCACTAAACTAAGAAACATATAAAAAAAATTGGCCGAAATTATTCAAAAAAAATAATAGGCCTCAAACACCCGCTTGGCTTGCTTAGCCTCAGGGCCACCACTGTACCCAAGATATCACCTCACTTTGACACACTTAGCTAAACATTACTAGTGTGTTACTAATTCAAAGATCACGCACAGATTAATCCTAGCTTTTAGTTCATTAGATAGTTGATTAGATATAAAACATAAGAGTTTTCTTCATTAGATAGTTTATCTTCTTTCCTTTTCTCTAAGGATCACAGCTTCCTTTTACTGGTATCCGTCAATCTTTAATTAGTTGCTCATGTTTCTTTTTTTTCTAGGCATGACTCCAGCACAGCTACAAGACATCCATGATTTTCCAGGTTCCATGGCTTATTCTTGTTGCAACTGATATACCTTGCTACACATACTTTCTAAACTTCTTCGCGACACCATCTCTTTTCTGCCCAATCTTATCAAGTTTATTCTCAAACATATATATATATATATATATATACTGTATGTTCTTATTGGAATCGAACATATTCTTTTCAATACAAATCTTGTCTTGCTCAAATTTTCCCTAAAATTTTCCCTAAGATATTTATCTCATTATGGAATATATCAATTGATTGTGTTTTAGCTCCTTCTAAATATATCATCCTTCCCTTGCATAACCTTCTGAGGTTTATTCTACAACACTACAAGAAATATGTAAATTAATTCGTAACGCGTACGTATTACATAGCATTTATGAAAATGCTATGACTTGGATAGTTACGACTTGGATAGCTACGGTAGGTGCCATCCATACGAAAGTATTTTTTTAATACGCTATAATAAATTTTTATATAATTAGCGCTAACTAGATGTTGTAATATATTTTTCCATAACTCTTTTGAATTTATAGATTATTTAAATTAAATAATGGTTGCAAATTCGAGCTATTATCTTTTGTTTTCTCAATGTTATAATTTTCATTGTTATAACGCTTATTTGATGCAATTGTTAGCTCTTTACGTTAGGTGGAAACTATTTAATTTTCAAAATAAGAACATTATAACTAAATAAGTAAGTCGCACATTAAACAAAGGCCAAAAGTAACCATTCTTGGCAAGAACAGTATATGTGACCACTTAAATCCTCATTTCTTCTCTGAGACAATAAGAGACTCAATCGTCACTAAAAATTTTCAATATCACATATTCCAAAATCAAGCATCACAAGACATATCATGAGAAATATTATCTTGTAAGGTAAAAAACTCGATTGGCTACCAATCGCGCATGAGCAAAACACGGAATAGTCAATAAAGGTTGAGAAGTAAAAATTTTATTATTAAATATTACCCCTTCCTATCATTTTAGGCTTTAAAAACTAAATTTAGTTTTCCTTTAGATCATTTTTATGCTTAGCATTTTTGTAATGCTATTATATATTAGTGTTGTTCACCAAACTATTTATAATGACAGTTTTGAAAACTGAATTATCATAATTTGCTATCAATAAATATTTTTTAGTAAGAATATCATCTAACTTGGTTGCCAAAAATATATATCATTTAACTTAAGAGTTCTAACTCTAGTAATAGAAATTCTTAAACAAATCAAATAATGGCAAAATTATGTATTTGAAGTTAAACATATTTGCTTGGAGGCAACTATTTTTTTTTTCTTTCAATGAAAACAAATAATTATATTTCAGCTAATCATGTACAAATTCAGGGTAAATTCAAGAATAGTTTAAGGTATCGTCAATTATCGTTGTTTGCATCCTCCAGCTGCATCAATCATCAGTATATTTTAATTGAACACTTGTTGTGTCTCAGTAAAGAGTCTTGAACTCAAACTTCCACTTGAATGACCATTTTTTTATTTTATACATCATCTCATCCTTACTTTCAAAAGTTTTGTTCAGTTGTATATCGTCAATATCCCTAGTAGAATGTGAACCGCTTATAGGAACCAATATAGTACTTAAAGCAAGAAGCAAAACAAATGGTTGTATTTTTTTTTTTATCACTAATCGAACATATGCTATTACATTTGCATTTGACATAATTCTATGAACAAACTAAACAAGAAAAAAAAAAAAGCATACAAAAAGGCGTCTATCTTGTGACAAAGGAAACAAAAATTACTCAAGTTCAGGAGTTATTAAAAAACAAATTTGGTTAATATTTTTAAGAATTGGGGGTGTAGCTCATATGGTAGAGCGCTCGCTTCGCATGCGAGAGGCACGGGGTTCGATTCCCCGCACCTCCATTATTTTTTGCAATTAAATTCCCCTTATTAAATTAATAAAACATCTCTCATTCTCAACCGTCGGATCTTTTTTTTTTTCCCTGATCAATTTACGAAATAGGGAAAAAACAATAGAGACCGTTGCGCCTCTCGTTTCTCATCTCCTAAGAAGCCAATCACAGAACCACCAATGCTCCTCCGTCTTAATCGCCGGTGATTTCCTCTTCCGTTTAGTTCCGACCTGAACAATGAGCCTTCATGTAGTCTCCTCCGTATTCTCCGGTATCTATCGCATCCCTAACCTCCACGAGACTCATTCTCTTCTTCGCTCTATCTTCTTCATTCACGGCAACAAACCGGCGTATATCCGTCGTCGGACACCGATTCTATACTCATCCTATAGCGACCGGAGCAGAGACACTGTCGATGTTTCGGAAACGCCTTCGTCGTCGTCAGTTCTCGACGACGAGCTTCTGAGCAGCGTATCGTCAGTTAGAGACGCGGATGAAGCGCTCGAGATGATTTCTAATCGATTGGGATCGAGTCGTAGTGGAATCGTTGAAATCAGAGATTGTCGTTCGATTATCTCCGCTGCTGTTAGTCGCGGCAATGTCGAGCTTGCATTATCCATTTTCTACGCCATGCGAGCGAGTTTCGATTTAGGTATTCACCCCTGAGAAGGATTTAATGTGATTGATTGATGGATAGGTTAAGAGAACTTAGGAGTGATTGTGTGTTTTCGTAGGTGGAAGTGAGATTGATCGATGGAGATGGTCAAGGCCTGATGTTGAGGTCTACACAATGTTGGTTACTAGTCTTGCTGCTTCCTTAAGGGTTTCTGATTCTCTAAGGATCATCAGAGATATTTGCCGTGTTGGAATCTCCCCTGCTGAGGAGGTAAGCAAGCTAGAACATCCAATTTACTGCAATTGATTTGTCCAAGCTTCTGATATAGAATTCATTAAGAATGTATTATTTATGTCATTGCACTGAGTAATGACCTTATAATATACTCGAATTGTTTGATAGCTTTTGCTTTAGTGCCTTGCTATTTGTCTGAGCTTACTTCAGTTAAGGTTTTGCATACTATGTTTGTGAGTATGATATCGAATTCATTGTTATTGATGTAGGTTCCCTTTGGTAAAGTTGTGCGATGTCCTAGCTGTTTGATTGCCATTGCTGTTGCGCAACCCCAGTATGGAGTTCAGGTAATTGTGAATTGACCTAGGGTCAATATTCAACGTATCTTTGAAAGAATAACTCTAAAATTTGATGGCTATGTTTGTAGATAGTCTCGTGCGCCAATTGCCGTTACCAATACGAGCTCTTCTCTGGTGACATAACCAGCATAGAATCTGAAGAGCTTGGGTTAGTTCTCTTCAATATGTTTTCTAATTTTTACCACCTAGCTCTAGGGAATTGGTGATATAGTTTATTTTGTATCAGAGTCAGTATGTTGTTTTGTTAGTAATTTAACATGGAACAAATCGAGATGTGTTTTGGTGTTGATGCTGGGATATTCACTTTTTCTAAGGAGCTACATCTGCCGAACGCAGTAAGGAGATGCCTCTGTGGGAAAAAGGGCTCAGACTAATCCAGATAAAGAAGAACAAAGTCCCTTCTTCTGTCCACTCTATTGTGGTAAAATTCCCATTATGAACACAGTTTCATTTTCAAATGAATTAAATCAGTTGCAGGAGATATTGTAACTATTGCATTGGATTTCAGGTACAAACTCCTTCTGGTACAGCAAGAACACACCGGTTTGCCACTGAGACAGCCGAGCTCCCTGCTCAAGAAGGAGAAAGAGTTACAATTGTATCTGCTGCTCCTCCAAATATCTACAGACAAGTGGGACCTTTTAAGTTTATCCCCAAATTTCCAAACCTTTACCCTGGAGAACCTATGAGCCTCACAAAGCACAAGGATGGACGAGAATCGCTTTTGCTAAGACCTCCTAGTAAAGAAGGAGATAAAACCTTGCAACCCTCCTTTCTAATACCTTTGCTTGCTGTTTTGGCTACTGGGGATGCTGCTTCTGGTATGATTGATCCCAGTTTGCCTCAGTTACTCTCAGTTGCTGCTGTTACATCACTGGCAGTTGGAGCAACCTTTAATTCTTTTGTCCTTCCTCAGCTAAATCAGGTATAAATTCTCTATCACTGTGAACTGCAGTAAGTTAAGATGTGTTAGACTCTTGACTGTGGAATACACAATATTTTGCACTGTTTCAGCTCCCTGAACGGACAGTGGAAGTGGTCAGCATCAGACAGCAACTATTATCGCAGTATGATGTGCTCCAGCTTCGTATTAGAGATCTAAAAGAAGCAGTTGAGAAAGAGGTACCATTGCCAAGATATAGAGAGTTACCAACTTCAACTTATTCTTATCTGTTGAAAACCCACCATATATTCACAAAAACCACTGAAAGTTCATTGTGCTGATTTTAGGTGTGGATGTTGGCTCAAATGTGCCAGCTCGAGAACAAAATTTTAGCCGTGGGAGAGCCAGCATACCGGTATGACCCTCAGATCATTCGAACCTCTTCAATTGCTAAATTGTTAACACAAAGATATCTATCATAACGCGTATTTCATACTCGGATTTTTAGTACTCGAAGAACAAGAGTAAAGAAGGTACGAGAAGGTCTCGAGGACTCCATAAAAGGGAGGATTGAGCTAATTGATAGCTATGCTAGAGTAAGAAAATGAAACAACACCTTTTTAGTTCTTTTAATTCTTAATTCACTTTCTGGTTTTGTAACTCTTGATCAAAGAACCGATTTAATTTTCGATTTTCCTTATGTTCTAGATATCTTCAATGATTGAGATCGAGGTGGAAATGGACACTGATGTTCTTGCAGCCGAGGCAGTGAACAATACTGTAAGATATTTTAAAAAGTTTACTTTAAAACATGAAATGATCGAAACGGAGATTAAGTAAACTCTACTGTTTTACAGGAAAACATTGCTCAACAGATCGAGCAAATCATGGAACTCGAAAATCTTGAAGAGGTATAAATATAGTTCCAAGTTCACTTACGACCGGTCATTCATGTTAGTTTACCGAAATTTTGCAGTTACAACACTTTGTGCTTAATGTTACTTTGGTTTTATTGTTGAGATGCAGAAATGGAAACTACAGGCTGAAGCAAACGACGAGGCAGAGAGACTACTCAGCTCCCAACCTTAGCCATACATTAACAAATCCGGTGAGTAAATAATCATTCATCAAATCAACATCATCATGTATAGCAATTATGTTTCGGCGGCATATGTATGACATTAATAAAGTCTGCTGTCAAATAACTGCAACGTAGATTCGTCAATGATATGAAAATGTGGACGAATGTTCTGGCCATTACTCTTTAATAACATTTAAGTTTTTAAAAATTTCGTTTTCAAGAATCTTTTTCTTTATCCAGAGCTGCATTGGAATTGTAATCCCTGTAAAAGCAAAAGCATGGTATGAATATATTAATGGTGATCATCTCTGGGGATTACAGGTCAAAACTTCTGGAGCATCGCTAAAAGTTAGTTTGCTTTTGTCGGTCGCTATAAGTTAATTTTTTTTCTCTATAGATTGTTTTGTAACAGTATACTATATAGTTTAATAATCACCGATAGATTATTTTCTTATAATATGAAATTTATGCTTAGGGATTGTTTCTTTTTTAATTTGATGCAAGTCATGTGTAATTATGAGTTGCTAAACACGCAAAGCCTCTTTCTCCATAAAAATGTGACATTAATTATCACACTCTTCAAGTTAAATAATGGAAGAAAGCCACGTGTCAGTTCTTCTCTGCTCCTCTTTTTATTCTTCCCACCCAAGAGGTGTGTTTGTTATTTCCAGAGAAGCTTCTCTTTTGGTCTCTCTCTCTCTCTTTCTCTCTCTCTTTGTGCTCGATGGTGAAGAATATTCTTGTGACCGGCGGTGCTGGTTACATCGGTAGTCACACGGTGCTTCAGCTTCTTCTCGGCGGCTACAACACCGTCGTTGTCGATAACCTTGATAATTCCTCTCTCGTCTCGATCCAACGCGTCAAGGAACTCGCCGGAGATCATGGAGAAAATCTCACATTCCACCAGGTTTGTCCATTTCTTCCTCTGCCTCCTCTCTTCCACTCCGATTTGGGATTCGTTTAGTTCCGAGAATTTCCGTGATCATGACCTGAATTGGAGAGTTTTTCTTTCCTATCTCGATTTGCTAACGGTGCTTGATTTCGGATTTGATTATTCTGATCGATTCTTGTGATTAGTCTATTGCTGGATCGAGTTGTAATCTGAGAATTTTTGCAATTCATGATGGTTAATGGCATCTCCTTCTTGTAGGTGGACCTTCGCGATAAAGCCGCGCTCGAGAGAGTTTTCTCTGAAACTAAGTGAGTTCATAGAGTAGCCTCATTTGAATTTTTTCTTACCGATTCAATCATTTCCAGTCAATCAAATGTTCAAGTTCTCAAATCTCACAAATCCTTTAGTTCGATTTCGTCTTCCAAGAAACTAGAAATTATTCGAAATTTTTTAAGAGTAGAGATTGTTACTGTGAGGAATTTGGTTGTCAGATCACGGATCTAAATGATTCATCCTTAATCCTTCAGAAAAATGTAATTCATCTCTCATTATATGTACCTGTAATATAGGTTTGATGCAGTAATGCATTTTGCTGGATTGAAAGCAGTTGGCGAGAGTGTGGAGAAACCGCTTCTGTACTATAACAATAACTTGATTGCGACTATTACACTTTTGGAAGTAATGGCCGCACACGGATGTAAAAAAGTAAGTCCCATATGTTCTGCAGTGTATAGTTTTGTGTTTTAACTGATGCACCATGATTTAACCTTCGATCCATTGATATGTATCAGCTTGTATTTTCTTCGTCGGCTACGGTGTATGGCTGGCCAAAGGAGGTTCCTTGTACAGAAGAGTCTGCCCTGTCCGGAATGAGTCCTTATGGAAGAACAAAGGTACTTAGAATTCTTTCAATGCCGAAGTGAAGGCTTTTATTTATAGATTTAATGGTATTTATCCTGAAATCTTTTTCAATCTTTTAGCTGTTCATTGAGGATATTTGCCGTGATGTACAACGTGGTGATCCTGAATGGAGAATCATAATGCTGAGATACTTTAACCCTGTGGGAGCTCACCCGAGTGGTCGTATTGGTGAGGATCCTTGTGGAACTCCAAATAATCTCATGCCTTATGTCCAGCAAGTCGTTGTTGGAAGGCTGCCTAACCTTAAAATCTATGGAACCGACTATACCACTAAAGATGGCACTGGTGTAAGACTTTCACATCCCTGTAAAAGGTTTATTCATTTTAAGTGTCCTTGAAATTCCTGCATTGCTATCACATAGACCTTCTTCTTACCGCTCTTCCACATGGCTCATGTAAATCTTGTATATTGGTCTAGGCATTGGGAGTCCAAGAATTGTTTGCTCCAAATTCTAGATTTAATGGCTTCATAGGGCACGTACTTGTCACCAGACCTCTTAAGTTTCATGATCATTTGTAGGCACTTGTCTTGCTACAATAACATGCCAAAAATAATTCCCTTACTTAACCGTCAATTTCACCTTGACCAATACTTTTGTGATGTAATAATTTAGCTTTGTTTCCTTGCTGTGATGAGCGAGACTGATCTTAGAGGTGGTTTTCCTACTTCAGGTACGAGACTATATTCATGTGGTTGATCTAGCTGATGGCCATATCTGTGCACTTCAAAAGCTAGACGATTCTGAAATAGGTAAGGTTTTTCTAAATAACTTATTGTCTCTGCAGTTGCTTTAATATAAAAGCTCAGCAGTCTGAGTTAGATCTTGTGCTAGGTTGCGAGGTATACAACCTGGGAACCGGGAAAGGAACAACCGTATTGGAAATGGTTGATGCATTTGAAAAAGCTTCTGGAATGGTATCATCACTTCTCTCCTTCTCTGTACAGTATAACACACTTAGTCATAAGATAATCACATGGACTTAATTGTTTGAGAATTCATGCGTACAGAAAATCCCACTGGTGAAGGTTGGAAGGAGAGCAGGTGATGCAGAGACTGTCTATTCTTCAACCGAAAAAGCTGAACGCGAACTAGACTGGAAGTAAGTAATAACCAGAGAATCTATTATTTTCAAGTGTCAAGTGAGCTAAACGTTTTCTCTCAAACTCAAAAACTTGGAACAGGGCAAAGTTTGGAATCGAAGAGATGTGTAGGGACCAATGGAACTGGGCAAGCAACAATCCTTTCGGTTACGGTTCTTCACCGGACTCAACAACATAACAAAAAAAAAAAAGCTAAATCCAACACTCGATTCTTTCTTTCTTTTGGGTCTTTTATCTTTATAATGTTACACTCTCAGATCCATACATTATTACAAAGCTCTGAAGCCAAAACACAGTGAGGGATAACTTTACTTCTTTCTCTTGATATGATCTGCTTCTTCTCCTTTTGTAATTTATATACACGTATAGGTTTTTAACTTGAGAGGATTCTTTTGTGTATTGGATTTGTATCATCTTTCTTAGGAAATTATTCTTTTACGTTATTTTTGTACTAAATAGATCATTGTATTTGTTTTTTTTTGTTTTAAGAGTATTGTTTGCTATTTCAAGGATTGATTAGTATTATATGGAACCTCCGAATTTGGTTAATATTCTATTTTCACCTTGCAAGTCGTAACTCGTGTTTCTAATCATGGTACTGAGCAGATCGAAAAGCAAAAAAAGGGCCCAAATTGTGCTTCTCAAATGTAGTCACCAAAGGAAGCCCACAAATTGTGTTTTGAACAACTTGTGTCAGCTGTAACTATTGAAATGAAGAAAATTACAGACAAAAAGGGACAAAAGCAATTTAAGAAACTACACAAATCTCTAGGATAGTGGGAGCTCCAATGATGTGACATGACTCTTTTCTTTTATTATTTTCTTCTCTTTTCTCCCTTTTTGACTTCTTGAAAAATCTCAAAAAAAAAAAAAACGACATATACGAAAAATCAAGATCCATTCAAATACATGAACTCTATAAAGAACACTACAAATTCAAAAGTAAATTACCTCTTTTCTTGGTATATTCTCTTGCTTTATGCACATTACCACTCTTAGATCCTAATATGCAAGTTATAATTCACTTACTTTATGGAACTATACCTTTTTGAAATGGAATACAGTCTATACAGATCTTAAATGTTACGTACAAGTAATAACCTTAACTCTCAACCAAACATATGGTTAAAATTGAATATAATCCATATTCCCAGCAGACCCAGATTTTTGGGCTCGTTTCATGCAAGAGAATGTGACATTTGCTTACAAGAACATTAATAAACTACATGCCAAAGCAAACTGTGACCTTCCCTCTTTTTGGAGGGAAACTTAATACATTTATACAATTTCTAATTAATTTTCTCAAACATTAAAAATGCAGAAAAAAATAGTTTAAAAAAAAAAAAAAAAAAAGAAGCAAAAATGATGATGAAAATTGGGGAAATTAGCAGTGGAAGCCCAAGACAGAACCGTCCGGTATAGAGACGGTGACCCGACAATCCGATTTAGAGACCACGTGATGTGTGAACACGTGCAGTACCTTGACCCGACCCACTAACTCCATCTTCGACTCTATCTCAATCGTTGGCCCGACCCGATTTCCGAACCCGAAACCCGGATTCGCGAATCCATCACCTAGTGTCGGCCCCGTCCCTCCACCCATACCCACCGGCGTACCCGGAAACCCAGGCGGAGCCCCGGTTCCTGGAAAACCCGGTGGACCCATATTTCTCGGTAAACCCGGCCCGGGATTCCCTGGAAATACAACCGGTGGATTCGGAATCGCCGGGGAACCTGGATTTCTCGGTGGGTTTCCTGGAAAATCCGGCGATCCTGGATCTCTCGGCATAATCGGAGGTTCTGGGTTTCCTGGAAAATCTGGTGAACCTGGGTTTCTCGGAGGACCCGGATTCACGGGAAAAGCCGGCGAATCTGGAGTTTCTGGGTCACCGGGAAAATTCGGAGTTTCTGGGTTCCCGGGAAAATCCGGGGATTTCGGGTTTCTCGGCAAAACCGGGGGTCCCGGAGTAACGGTGAAATCAGGAGGACCAGGCACCGCCGGTGAATCTGGAACGACGGCGGCGGCGGAGACGGTGGCAATGGCGGAGGAGGAAGGAGGAGAGATCGGGAAAGATTGGACGGTGAAAGTGGCAGCCATATACTGAGTCCTCCCGGAATCAATCTTACCGGCGGGTATAAACATAAACCCGACTTGATTACCCGAATAGAGAAGCTGAATAGAGCTGTCGTAATGAGAGAAAACGGCACGGTTAGTGTTTCTAACGGCGACGTATTGTGAGAAAGTGAAGTTGGCAGTGTTGTTGGAGACGGCGAATGACGGAAGCTGGACGGCGTTAACGGAGATCTTGGGGTCTTTTGGTTTGAAGACGGTGAAGTAAACGACGAGGAGGACGACTACTAAGAAGAGCAAGAAGATGGTAGCGACGGCGCAAGATGCTAGATTTGTTCGGTTAGAACGACGACCACCACCGTGAGGCTTGGCCATTGTGGAAATTGGAGAGTGTTTGGAGACGAGGATAGTGTTTGAAGCTAGAGTGATAGTGAGAGTGAGTGAGAGAGTGACTATAATGGAGAGTGCTTAATACCTAAAAGCGAGGGACTTTATTGTTTTTCCAATTCTTAAGGTGATTAGCATTTAATAAGCACTAACAATACTATTAGACCAAATAGTTTGATTTCATTACTTTTTTTCTCTTTTGATATCTGTTATCCTTTGTTGAAATTGTTATACAGTGTCACAAGACATATATGAAAGATGAGTATATTTGGATTATATCTTTTTTTTTTTTTTTTTGCTAAATGGATTATATCTTGAGAGGTGAGATTGGCTAGTTGATGAAATCAAACACAACTTAGTGCACTAACCAAGAATGTTTCACCGGTTTTAATTGAAATAATATGCAAGATTCCAAGGTCACATGATCTTCTTTTTTTTTTTTTTTGTCATCTAAGAGTTTATTGAAAGCATAATGGATACAAGGTGAAATACAGAGCCGGCGGTCACATACAAGTGCCTCGGAAGCTAAAGTCGGCGGATCATAAAGATCCCCATAGACAAGTTAAAACAAACAAACCCGAAAGAAAGGGATAATTAAACACACCAAGAAACAAAAACTAAACCAAAGGAGTTGAACAACTAAAACTAAACAGGGAGAAGAAGCTTAATGGTATAAATCTGGGACACAACCAGACAGAACCTCCACCTATAATGAATAAAACTACCTTATCCAATAAACGCAGGGTTGAGGAGAGGAGAGACCGGGCCAATTTATTGCCCAACATAATCTCCGAGGCGAAAGAACATAGAAGACGCCTTGAATCAACCATGAAAGATATGGAGCTCGACCACACCGATGTAGAGACAAGGAGCGAGGAGATCCGTTGCGGGAGGTTCACCGGAGCAAACCGAAGCCGAGACCGAAACGGAGACTTCAACCAAAAGCTTACAAAACCCAGAATAGAAAAGGAAGAGCACCTCTAAAGGCTTAGCCTTTGAAACGGGTTTCAAAAATCCCAAACCCGGAAACCGCTTAAGAGAAATAAAACCCAATCACTTGCAAGCAAGCAAGAAAATCAAGAGAAAACAGATCGGGGAGAGCTAGAGAAGAAGAGATCAAAAGATCCCCATAGGAATCAATTGAATCTCACTCTAGATCAAAACCAATCCGAATTAAAACGAAATCCAAATTGGGAATTAGATCTCTTAAGAACAACACAAAGAGGAAAAACAAACTAAAGAGAAAACAAAAGGGATCCCGGCGGCGGTGCTTAAGGAGCCACCCACCGCCGGATCCAAACGATGTTGTTGTCGATCTTCTCCCCTTTTAAATCGTCTTTTTCTTCTCTCAGGCGGCGGACGTCACCTGATCTTCTTTTTGTGTGTGTATTTTTTCCACATGTAGTTGGTGAGACTGTCTCAAGTTCTATTTCCAGTGAGATTTGCTCTTTTATTCCAAGCCATATTTTGAAAGAAGAACAAAAATAATTATAATACAAGGAAATTACAAAATTACATAAGTCATGTATCATAGGGCTCATAGCACACCGCCAAATTGCGGTCTGTGTAATTGATGTTACTTTGGTTGGATGGATCCAACTTCCAAAATATCACTATAACTAAAGTGACACAAATGTCCCCCTACTACGAGTACGTCTCCACTTTCATTCAGGCCCATTAGAAACCGATCATAGTCATAGCCCATTACATGCTTTTTAAACACTGATCTCTTCCTTTCTGATTTAAATTTGGGAAAAATGCTACAACAAAATAAACGGTTAATTATCAAAATGGGACGATTAAATCATGTATTCATAAAAAACTCATTTAAATTCCAAACTTTACTTTAGACGAAATATACTTTATGGAGTTAACTTCTCGTTAACAGATTCCGTTAAGTCAAAACGACATAGTTTTGACTATTGAAAAAACTATCAGAAAATCATCAACTTTCAAATTATGGTCATTTAAATCCATAACTTTAAAATTTTGTCATTTAAATCCTCAACTTTCAAAATACCATTTAAATGACGGCTTTTAACCCATTTCATATCTCTTTAATTTCATTATTTTTCTCGCGTAACCAATGCTTCAACCAACTGTATTGTTAAGACTTAAGAGTGCTCACCCTACGTTTGAGGTATCATACTGTATTGCTACCTTCTTTCATCTCTCTCTTTCCCCTCCCATAGGTTCACCTTCCACCAAAAAATGTGAGATTTGAGATCTTAGATCAGAGATCTCTTTGAAGTTGACAAAGTTCATGAATACAAATGAAGCTTTAACAATACATAAAATCATTTGTTTGATGAAAACTTACAAAGGAATACACAGAAAAGTTTTAAACTTTACGAAAACTTATTTATTTGATGAAACACAGAGGTTGGTGTTTTAAAACAGTTTAGCAAACCCTTAAATGCCTTTTTACAAAATCTTTTAAGTGTTTCATAAAACATTTTCAGTACCTTATATAAATATATTAAGTGCCTTATAAAACCTTGTAAGGGCCTTATAAAACCATTTTATGTGTCTAAAAAAACTTACACATGAATACAAAAAAAAAAAACCTTTTTACTTTACAAAAAATCATATATTTGATGAAACAAGGAGGTTGGTATTGTAATTTTTTTAGTAAACTAGTTTATAGAACCTTATATAAACCTAAGAAATTCTACAATAACTCTCTTCATACATTACATTCATAAATTACGCTTATTTTTGTTACAACGAGGAATGAACATAAATTAAACAGCTTATAAATTGATTCATTGATCTTTCTTTCTCACAACACCTCATCTTTGCTTGTCTCTACAATTCTTTTCTCTTTTCAATCATATTGGGTCCGATTGGTAACCTCGTTTGGACTTGGCGGTTGGGGCATTTTTAGCGGTTGTAAACGAACTTCGTTTGAAAACTTCGTTTGGAGATGTCGTTTGGAGATAGCGGTTCGTTTGGAGTTAGGGTTGAATATTTATGTGCGATTGGTAACATGATAGCGGTTGAATAGTACTCTTATGTATTTTTTAAGAGATATACATTATTTTAAGTAAGATAATGGTTGTTAAAAATAAAAATATAATAAAATAAATATAAATAATTATATAATAAAATAAAAAATAAATTATAATTTAAAATAAATAATTATTTGCATAAACTCATAAACAAAATTATTTTCTGAAATAAGTTTTTTTTAAAGACAAATAAACATCTCATCAATTTGATCTTTAAATATATTTTCTTTTATTCATC
>OVAF01001555.1:0-20967 GCA_900406245.1 Odontarrhena argentea | reverse complement strand
AAACCCGAATGACCCCGAACCGAAATCCGAATGGTCACCCGAACGCCCACCCCTAGTAAGAAGATTACAATCAAGTTAGACCCCATCTGTAAACTAGATCTCACTCCAAGAAATTTATTAGTTTTATGAGGATTTGTTGTGAGCTAGATCTCTTTTAAGGAACTCGAAAGTAAAGGAGAATTTTATATTGATGAATCAATATGAGTTACTAGAGTTTTTGTATGACTAGATGATAAGAATACAAATAATATTTTTAGCTCTCGGATCATAATGCCTCGTCCTCGCCTCCTCAGCCAGCTTTCATCACCAGTTGTGGGAAGTTAGGATCCCAAAATATCCGGCTCAATTCGTGACTTAGTCTCTCTGGAAATCTCTCTGCCTATATCCTCTCACCCAACTCGAAATATCCCAGCTTCCCGAATGACTTCGCGACTGGGCCTTGAGTGAAGAATTTCGCCGATGGGCTCTCTTAGAAGTTGATATTCTTAGATGAAAAATATTTGGTTGTTGACCAAATGCTAATTGTAATGGTACACATATAGAAGTTGGGAGTTTTGTTCTCTTGATTAATGATCTTGCAATCAAGCAAATGTTTGATTAATGATTAACCTTACCATTTTTGTGTATAAACATGAGCTGCAAGGTGTTCAACTTCAAATTTCAATACCATACAATAATCATTAAAAAAATTGGGATGTTAATTCACTAGCATTATCTAATCTAACTCACTTAATGAGGTAATCAGAAAACTGAATTCTCAGTTTGATTATCCAAATTATAAATCTCGCAAATGTATTCAGAGATGGTAACAGATACATGTGTGACCATCTGGTAGATTTGCCACTTAAATGCTCCTCATGGTGAGCTCAAGGGACTTTGGTGATTGTTTTTCATTTTTGGTTAGTGTTGATTTTATGATCAATTTTCTAGGAGAACATACATGGCATTTCATATTATTTCCCTCATATGCTGATATAACTCTTAGCTCCTCATAATGATCATGTGAATTTTCTATGATATTTTGCATCATCGTGGTGCCTAGGTGACCACGAGGATCATCACTATAAGAAAAATCATTTGGATATTCTTAATTATGAGATTAATTTCTATTACATTCATATAGGTATGATGGAAATGGATATTTGGAAACTTCTCCAATATAACCCTTTTCCAAATTTATCAAAAACTATATTCATATAATTTTTTATATTCCAAGTCGCAGATTGAATATCGTTTCCTAAAAAAAACTATTTTTGAAAGTCAACAAATTTCTTTTAGAATTCGAAGACTATAAGACATAAATTATGAATAACTTTGTTCCATTTAGTAATCTAAAGTTGGTTTTACCAGTTCTTTCAATCTGGTTTACATGACTTGAGTATATTGATAATCATGTTTGCTGATTTTGAATTAGAGAAATAACTCTTGCATTTTGAATATCCTGCATTGTTCCATTATTTGGTGTACAACTTTCTCGAAAAAGTTATTTGAATTTTGTTTCATGAATTTTTATTTTATAGTAAACATAGAGTAAAATTCGTGGAAACCATTTTGATGGAATGATTGATCAAATGTTTGTATATTTATTGATTTATTGATAATTATTGTATATATAGTTAAATACAAATTTATAGAAGATTTCCTATGTTTGTGCGAAAAAAATTTGTGATAAAAAAAAACGACTAGAAAAAATTAGAGTAAAACTCTTTTTTTTTGGGGGGTAAATTAGAGTAAAACTCTAAAACACACTTTATCATGAATAAATTAAGATTGAGCACGCCAAAATCATAAGGTGCTGCGTTGTAGGAAAATAGGGAATTCCAAAAATACCCTGAGGGAAGGTTCTGGCAAATCCGTAAGACGGCGGGCAAAAAGGAAAAGAAAGAGGAAGTTGGGGGTCCACTTTGTTAAAATAAGGGGAAGAACGTGAAAGGATCCGCGCGAGAGAGAGAGCCACACAGCATAAAAAAAAAAAAAGTTAGTTTCCAGCACAGACAGGAGAGACGTTGTCGGACTCCAAATCAGTTTCCTTATCGGAATTTAGGAACTCCCTTCAAATCCGGACCCCTTTGTATTCTTAAGGATAACAACACTTTCCTTTTAGGATTTAATTAGGGTTTTTTTCTTCTTCTGAGTCTTGATTCTGAGAGATCTCTTCGGAATTTGTGAAAGATGTCCACGCCTCTCAAGGTGTGGCAACGATGGTCTACTCCCACCAAACCCACGAATCCAGATATGGTGACCCCTGTTCCAGGCCGGGTTAGTGAGATCGAGTATGACGACAATTCAAGAATTGCAGAGCTTGAAAGCGAGGTGGTTTTTTTTTTTTTTTTTGTTTACTCTTTGAAAATTCAAACATGTCTAGTGCAATTCTGTTATTGGGTCATGACTTTTCTTTCCTTTGATCTGTTAAAACAGCTTTTTGAATACCAACACAATATGGGTCTTCTTCTCCTTGAGAAAAAGGAGTGGACTTCCAACTATGAACAGCTTCAACACGAATTTCAAGAGGCTAACGACTGCCTCATGCGGGAACGCAATGCCCATCTCATTGCTATAACAGATGTTGAGAAACGGGAAGAGGCCTTGCGGAAAGCTCTGGGGATTGAGAAGCAATGTGCACTCGATGTAAGATTCCACTCTTGATGTTTCTAATCATTAGGATTTCTACCAAATTGTTTTGGTCAATTTGATTTCCTTGCTTTGTATAAGAGACTTTATGGCCAGAAGCATCTTTTATAGCACATATGTAAGGTTTATGACACCGTTAAAACTGACGCAGCTGGAGAAAGCTCTGCGGGAACTACGCTCTGAAAATGCAGAGATCAAATTCACAGCTGACTCAAAGTTGACTGAGGCTAATGCATTGGTTAGAAGTGTTGAAGAAAAATCTCTCGAAGTTGAGGCAAAGCTGCGTGCTGTGGATGCAAGACTTGCTGAAGTTAGTAGAAAGAGTTCTGAGGTGGATAGGAAATCCAAGGAAGTGGAAGCTCGAGAAAGTTCTCTCCAAAGGGAGCGGTTTTCCTACATTGCTGAGTACGTACTGGAAATCTTCCCTTGTATGTTGACTAATTTATCTTTTTGGGGTTGGGGATGGCTTCATTGATTCAACTTGTGGTGTGCTCTTTTTTTTCCCAGACGCGAAGCAGATGAGGCAACTTTGTCTAAGCAGAGGGAAGACTTGCGGGAATGGGAAAGAAAGTTGCAAGAAGGAGAAGAAAGAGTTGCGAAATCTCAAATGATTGTAAAACAGAGAGAGGACAGGGCAAATGAAACTGATAAGATATTAAAGCAAAAGGGAAAAGAACTTGAAGAGGCTCAACAGAAGATTGATGCTGCTAATCTTGCTTTGAAGAAAACGGAAGAAGAAGTCAGCTTGAGGATAAAAAATCTTGCTTTAAAGGAGCAAGTAAGCAACTCCGTTTTTCTTATTCTGTTATCTTTTATACTACTTAACGTGCTCGAAATCTTGTCCATTTACATACTTATACTTCCTCTGGATCCAGGAAGCTGATGTGCTCAAGAAATCCATAGAGACAAAAGAGCAAGAGCTACTAGCTCTACAAGATAAACTGGATGCTAGAGAAAAGGCAAGCCCTCTGTCCCACACACTATCTCTATCTCTCTATATATTAAAATATGCGTTTTTGTGGATGAAATCTGATGCAGAGTAAGTCCCGAGCTTTGTCATTTGGTTTCACCGAATTATTTGAATAACTGAATGCATATTTTGTTATGTGTATTAAACTATTATATTCTTGTGAAGGTGTTGGTATCATGTTTCCTCGTCATTATGATTATTACTTGTGTTCATTCTGGGGGTTGACTGTGCTAATTGTTTAAATTGTTGGCTAATTGGCAGGTTGCAGTTCAGCAACTAATTGAGGAACACCAAGCTAAATTGGATGCAACACAGCGTGAATTTGAGTTGGAAATGGAGCAGAAAAGAAAATCTGTTGATGACAGCTTAAGGAGCAAGGTTATAGAAGTGGAAAAGAGGGAGGCTGAGTGGAAGCACATGGAGGAGAAAGTTGCTAAACGTGAACAGGCATTAGATAAGAAACTGGAGAAGCAGAAAGAAAAAGAAAAAGATCTTGAATTAAGACTGAAAGGCATAAATGGCAGAGAGAAAGCCTTGAAAAGCGAGGAGAAGGCATTGGAAATTGAGAAAAGAGAACTGATCGAGGATAAGGAAATTATTCTCAGTCTTAAAGCTGAAGTCGAGAAGATAAAGGCTGAAAATGAAGTACAACTATCCGAAATTCACAAAGAGAAGGAGGAGCTTAGAGTTACTGAGGAGGAGAGGTCTGAGTATCTTCGTTTGCAAACGGAATTAAAGGAGCAAATAGAAAAGTGTAGGTCTCAACAGGAGCTGCTTTTGAAAGAGGCTGAGGATCTTAAGTCCCAAAAGGAAAGTTTTGAGAAAGAATGGGAAGAACTTGACGAGAGGAAAGCTGAGATGGAGAAGGAACAAAAAGATATAATTGGTCAGAAAGAAAAATTAGAGAGATACAGTCACTTAGAAGAAGAACGGCTGAGAAAAGAAAAGCTGGCAGCAAATGAAAACCTGAAGAGGGAGCTAGAAGCTCTTGAAGTTGCAAAAGTTTCATTTGCTGATTCTATGGAGCATGAGCGGTCAGTGATCTCTCAAAAAGCTGAGAGCGAAAGATGTCAACTGCTTCATGATATTGAAATGCGCAAGAGGAAACTCGAGGCTGATATGCAGACTAAACTGGAAGAAAGAGAAAAGGAGCTGCAAGCAAAAGTGAAATTATTCGAGGAAGAGAGAGCGAAGGAATTGAACAATATCAATTATCTGAGAGACGTAGCCAGAAGGGAAATGGCGGACGTGCAGAGCGAACGACACAGAATAGAGAAAGAAAAGCAAGAAGTTGATGCTGGTAAAAATCATCTTCAAGAGCAACAGACAGAAATCCGGAAAGATGTTGATGACCTTGTTGCCTTAACCAAGAAACTCAAGGAACAGCGGGAACAATTTATTAGTGAGAGAAATCGTTTCCTTTCTTCCATGGAAAGTAATAGAAACTGCAATCCGTGCGGTGAACTGCTTTCCGAGCTTGTGCTTCCGGACATTGAAAACATCGAAATGCCTAATTTGTCAAAACGGGCTAACGTTCTTGAGAATGAAGCACCAAAGCAGGAGATGAGAGATATATCCCCAACTGCTGCTGCTTTAGGATTGCCAGTTCCTGGTGGGACAGTGTCATGGCTCCGGAAATGTACTTCAAAGATTCTTAAGTTGTCCCCAATAAAAATGATGGAAACTTCTGGTACTCGGGATTCGGAAGATCAGGAACCTCATTTTACCGAGCAAGCTAATGTGAACAGTGGGCCATCAACAATGGTTCAGGCAGCTACAAATTATTCCGTTGATGTTCAACGAGTCCAGTCTGAAACTGGCACAGGAGAAGTAGAAGCCACCAATGTGAACTCAGACGGTGATCAGAGCAACATCAACAGCAAGGATGGAGAAGTTGCTGCAGATTCTTTGTCTAATCTAAATGCTGATGGTCAAACACGCCGCTTGAGAGGGAAAGCCAGAGTTCGAAGAACACGTTCTGTCAAAGCCGTTGTTGAAGATGCTAAAGCCATCTATGGAAAATCTATAGAATTTAATGAACCTGATGATGCAACCGAAAATGTTGAGGACTCTGCTAAAGCGAATGATGTAAGCTCGGGTCAACCTGGTCGTTCTGATAAAGGAGTGTCAAAGAATGAACGGAAACGCGGGCGTAAGGGTTCTTTGAGAACGTGTACCACTGAGCAGGATGGTAATGAGAGTGATGGACAATCTGATAGTATCACAGGAGGAGCACGGCAGCGTGGGAAGAGGCGCCAAAAGGTTGTAGCAGAACAACAAGAAGTGGTGGGACAAAGATATAATCTACGGCGACCTAGAAGGTTACTTCAAATGCCTTTTACTTTCAAGCACAACCTCCGAGGATAATGCATTGGAGTGGCTCATTTTTATTTTTATTCAGGCTGTTAATAACTGTTTTCACATTTGGGTTTTTAGGGGAGCCGGGGAAGCTGGACTCCGTAAGAAGAATGAAGAGACTGGTGGCGTGCTACAAGATGAGGGGATTGTTTGTGCTCAAACCACTGCAACAGCATCAGTGGGAGTTGCTGTTAGCGATAATGGAGTAAGCGCAAATGTTGTGCAGGTGAAAAAAATATGCTCTCACAACGTAGCTGCGTTTGGTGCTTTCCCTTTTCTTCCTATATCTATCTCTTTCTTGACAAACCTGTTTCTTTCGTTTTTGTATAACAACAGTGTGAAAGTATGGCAGACTCTGAGGATACAGATGCGGGTTCGCCCAAAAGAACAGGTGACGGTGTAACAATGAGTGAAGATGTGAATCAGACACCCGAAAGGGCTACCTCTGATTACGATGGTGAAGAAGATGAATCGGAATCAGAACATCCCGGGAAAGTCTCCATCGGTAAGAAGCTGTGGACTTTCTTGACGACGTAGCCCCCGTAGCCCAATCTTTGTTCAGGATGTAGTTTGGCCTTATGATGATAAGCAACCATTCTTCTGCTGTTGACAATATTAGTGTTTGCTTCTTGATCTTTAGCTACTTTAGGAGACTTTATTTTTTCTTTTTCTTTTTGGTGTTAACGTTGTGTGGGGATCATTTGCACCAACATTTTGTAGTGTTTTGTTTCTAGCTCTCTACCACTTAGTTGCAATCTGGTTTAGAGGATCTTCAGAATATTTCACGAATTCTCGATTCTTTTGTCTGTTTTAGATGATGATATAATTATTTACGAGAGTGGTGTCATTGTAAGTTTGTAACCAAAATATGTGTTGTGTGCGTTTTATATTGGGGAAATTCTATACAAGGATTCTTTTTTCTTTCTCACAAGTGATTAAAAATAGACATTTTTTTTTTAATGAGAATAGGAATGACACATTTATTCAAAAACTAGTTTGATTCACCGAAAATGAAAGACTCTAATAACACATTTATTGTGAAATGTCTAAAAATCCAATTTGATATTTTTTTATTGCTTCTATGCCATTTAGGTATTTGTTAAAACTTAAAATCACTAGTCTAATAACACTGATTTTTAAAAGAGATTTTGAAATACATGTTTCAATAACACTGAATTTGTTAAATTCCCAAAATCATTCTAAATTCAGGATTGAATACGTTTTGCCAAATTGAAGCGTTCTCAAATCTCGGATTTTATTTGAAGTTATGGAAGGAGAAAGAGAGATGAAACAAGATTGAAGAGAAGAACTTTGCAAGAGATCTCATAATCTAAATCTCAGATTTAATTTGAAGTTATGGCAACATTTATTTCCTCTACATATTGAACATTAACGTCATCCTTACAACAATAAAAAAGAATAACGACACAACGAACACTTCCGACACAAGTGGAGAAACCAATCGTTTTGATGTTCATCTGTACACTTTCTTCTATTGATAAACACAATGAGCACCTAAGCAATGTACATCCTTCTTCCTTGGACTCCTTTTCACAGCCTTTTAACATTCCTAGTGAAGTGTTCCTTCATATCTCTGAGAAGACAACAAGAGAGTTGAATCAAGTTAAAACCTGAAAGTTGCAGACAAGATTAAAATCATAAAAGCCAATGGAAAATTACCTGCAGGGCGGTATGGGGCATTTGGGATCTTGGCAATGGTATGAGTGAATCCTTAATGTGCTCCGCCATTCGCTGCAAATTTCACAAGCTTCTCGATCTTTAATTTTGCATTCTGCACTGTGTCTGAACAATGTTTTAACTTCACTGCACTTCGGGTATGTACACGGCTTAGTGGCTGTGGGTCGGCAAAGTTGTGCATGCAGCATAGCATCCAGTATCTCAAGAACCTTTGAGTAAGTTGATTAAAGTCAAAATACAGGTTTTAAAATAAAAAGAAAGAAAGGAAAGAAACAGACTAAAGCTCTGTTTCAGAACATATACTCACCTCTACGGTTCTAGGCACTGTTCCATGAGTTATAGGGGTTATGGGGAAGAGATGAAACAGACGGAGGACTTTGTTTTTGGCATAGCATCCAGTGCAAGCTCGGTAGCCCGGACAAATCAAACAAGGGAAGTAAATCGATTTTGAAACGTCTTTTTTGCAGCCTGTGCAGGTCACTTGAAAGAGACCAGTACTGTTTTGATAGCGTTGATGCTTGTTTGAGGTATGAAGGTGGTGAAGTATCATCATCGAAGAATACTTGGCGCGTCGAAGCGTGTCAAAGTTGTAGTTATTCTTCTGAGAAAAAGCTAAGAACGTTTGTCTGCATCCAAAAATATTGTTTTCTAGGATAATATCATTATCCTCTGTTCTAGATTGTACGCCGTTCTCCTGAACCTGTGGAAGTGAAACCGAAACCAATTTAATAAAACGGGCTTCTTTTAGTTCTTAAACAAGAAGGTCATTCTGATTAAGAAGGCTAATAACCTTTAAGAGCGAATGCTTCTCTTGGTCATTCACATTATGTGTGTGTTCCCCAGGGACCTCTTGTTCTGCATCATGGCATCTGTTTGCAATAGGGGAGATTTTTCTTTAACATGAGTAAAACTGAGAAACCGAAATGTATTATATATATAGAGAGAGAGAGATTAGCTTTCACACAATTGAAGATTCTTGCACTTTTCGCAGATCCATCTCAATCCCGACAATATGGCCTCCGAACAGCGTGTGCATGAATAATTCAGTTCCACCAATATGAAATCCTTCTTGTTAGGGGATATCTTTTTTCCGAGCTACAAAAAACAGAAATAGTTCAAGATTAAACACCCCGAAAGTTAATAAATAAAACCCTGATCCATAATCAAATTCTAAGCACATGCAAAACAAAACTTAGATGATAACCTTTTGCATCAGGAGAATGTTTCTAGCATCACGAACATCAACACAGTCCTTGCCTTTGTTGCGCATAGGACCCTTTACTTTTCTTCTAGAAATCATTTTAGCTTTCTTCTGTAACTCATCATCGCCTTCTTTCTCGATTTCTTGAAGCAGAAGCTCAGCATTAATGGACCAGGAAGAACCTTCAAAGTAAGGCAACCGTGCAGCTGTAATATTGCAGTTACATTCCTCTGCTGGAATGAAGAACCGATCATACAGGTTTGTAACATTTGTGACTACCCTCTGCTCGGTTGCTTTATGCAACATTGACATATACCTGCATTCATGGTTTTAATGTTAAATCCAACTTACTTACAACAACATAAAGCCTGGATGGAGCGGAGAGAAAGGAAGAAACAACTGACCATTGGCGAAGCTTCTTAGTGTTGGGCGTCTGCTGAGTCTTTGGATGAGAGTACATAACGTAGTCTACTCCTTTTGTAGGTGGACACGCCCATATATAGGCCATGGTGAAACCCCGAATCTTACAATACTCAAGATATCCAATCTGTCATGAGGAAAAACCAAAAACATGTCACTTTGAATAACAGTAATGTTTTCACTGGAACTTAAGCAAGAGGACGAAACGGAAAAATGAGTAGATTACCAGTATTTCGTGATAAACAAAAGTTCTAAGAGCCTCTCCAGAGAATGTCGCTCTCTCAGGTCTAAAGTACTTGACAGAATCGAGATACAAGAAGTATACGCTGCGTTGGTTAGGTTGACTACATTCTGATCCAAACTCTTGGACAAACAACGCAAAGATGCATATATCAACTCCATCTACTTTCTGGAACAGAAGAATAACCTGGAACATCAAAATTAGTAACAACTGAGTAAGTTTTGGAAATACATAACTGGATCGAAAGCAAAAGATGCATTTGCGTTGCTGAAGTCTCACCTTTGATCCGTATGGAAATTCACTAGGATAGTGTTCATTGCGAAGCAAATCGGCAAGCTTTTTGTTAGCCTTTGTAATACTGTCAGCTGAAAACACCACTCTGAGAGTAAGATCTTCTGGTTCAGATACCTGGAAAGTAAACAAAGTAACAAATTCAGTACAAAGAAAGTGGGTTTCAAATTGAAACTCATATTAACAGAAACAGCGTGAACTTTACCTCATCGATGCTCTTCCCAGTAGCCATTGCGGTTTGCTGTCTTTCTTCTTTGAGGCGCCTAAATAGCCTTTGCTCTATAAAGTAGCTGAGGATGGTTTCAGGCAAATCTTTTGCCCCCAAATCTGTATTGTCATGGAATCCCGTATTGTTGATACTTTTACGCTCCTCTAACAAACAGTGGGGACATATGTAGTCTGCGGTTTTGTCAGTGTCTTTATTTTTATTGTAGAGACCACATATCAGATGTTGCCATTTCCCGCAAGATCCGCAACAAACCCACTGCGCCAACAAACATAGCTCATTTTATTTTATGACTTGATGTAATTAGAGATAGAGGTAGAGAGAGAGATAAAGTTTACCTCCTCTGTGTTTTCGTTGTTAACGTTCTTCCTTTTAAGCATTTTAGCTTTTGAGATACTGATCCCATATAACGTGACTTCGCTCTTAGAGAGATTGTAACAATTATTACAGATTTGATGTTGCACATCGCCTACTTTTTCCTCAGGGATGTAGTAGTCAGATTTGCCTTTGATGCGGCGGGTGCAGGAGGAGCAGTATATTGGTTGTGCTGGAAACATGAGAGCGCCTTCGCCACACAATTGACAAGGATCATCCTTGAGATCACGAGTGTCTCTGATTCCTTCCTGTGGAACAAAAATGATTAATAACAAAGCAAATCACAAGCAAAAAAACAATGAGAAGCCCAAGTCATTGTTACCTCACTGTTTCCCTTCTTAAGACTCATTATATGCAACTTTATTTCTTCTTCTGTGAAACGTTCCACCACTGAGACATCTCTCTTGTTACGCTCTTTTGGAGACACTGTCTTAGCATAAACCTCACACTTGGTGGTTTCATCACATTTAATCGGCTCAAGAATATCCACTCCAGATTCCATTATCTCATGGCTCGGAAGCCTTTCCTCAACTTGAATACCCAGATCCTCGAAAGAATAAACATAGGTTGCATCTGGTTTTTTTGCTGTTTCGATTCTTGTGCTAGGACTAAATCCCTGGACATGCTTATTATCCAAAGGAGAACTATCCATCACATCCACCTTTGATACGCCACAACGTCCGCTGCCTGTGTCAAAGCCTTCATCAACAGGCATATTGCTACTAATCGGCGTAGTGGATGTATCGAAAAATCGTCTAGCATTTGAAGAAACCGCCTCAAGACATATCAATGGAATGTGAAGTTTGTGAGTGGAGTCGGGAGATGACTGAAGTGGAGGGAGTCTGGATGAATGGTTCCAAGGAGGAGTGTCCAACTTTATTGCTCTTTCGATTCTTGGTCGCTTTGACGAATAATACCAAGGAATTTCTGACTGACGCTTCCTTTTGGGGAACGCCTTGTCCTCCTCCTCCTCCTCCTCAGCAGAGCCGTTAATAAGTAAGTGACTGGATCCATTGAAAGTTGGTAGCAGGTCCAACAGGCGGTTGTACTCAAGAAAATCTGAATGAACAGGATGGGTGCTTAGATAGTTAGGCATCATCATGTTGCTATCCTTTTCAGGAGGCGACATCGTATCATGAGGGACTGATGCTGAATATTTACTCCCTGCACTCACCAACAAAGACATGTCAGAATTACAAGGAACTTAGATTGATTTTGCTTGTTGCACAAGTTAGATAGGCTAAGAGTTGGATTAACACTTGAAAATCAACAGTGACAAATAATCCACACGAAACTAATCAAATCAAATTCCCAGCTAAATTAACTTGAGAAAGAGCTGAGATTTCGACGAAATCCCCAAAATTGATTGCAAAACCTTAATCCCTAAGTATGATCGTACAAGCGATAACCATCCCGAAACCCTAAATAGCTAAAATCAGTTCACCGACAAAAAGCCCGTAATGGTTAAAGACAGGAATTGAGGAATTGGTGGAAGAAGGAACCCTAATTAGAGAGAATGAAACCTTTTTCGAAAGAGACAGTGTTGGCGCGCAAGCGAAGAAGAAGAAGATGACAAAAGAAAGACAAAGTCCCGATGACTTGCTCTCTTCTCTTTGACTTGTTACCTTAACTAGGGTTTCGGCTTATGCGTCTTTAATTATACTTTCACGACTTTCTCTTATCCAATATTTATTTTGCTTTCCTAATTCAATTTTGACTTTGGTTTTTTAGTATTTACTAATCTCCTATTGGCTAGTGCCCAATTTTAATTATTCCCATAAATATTTCTTTTATCTTTTTCCCGCAAAATTCTCTTCTTACCATATTACCATATTACCTTTGTCTTTCTTCTTTCTTCATGTTTATTTTAATTAAAAAAAAAAAAAATATACTCTATACTAGCGGTTGTCCTAGTGCCGTCACTATGTCACTTGCCTGGATTTGAGTTCAGCTTAGTGCAATTATTTGAATTGTTGTTGACAAAAACCAAAAGAATTCAGAAATTTTTCTTTTGATCAAACTACATTGGCCTGGCTACGAAACAGTGATCATGGAATAAGTCCTTAGTAACTTTGCAAAGTGCAAAAGTAAACTTCCACACTGATATGGACATGTTACAACACTGATACTGCCTCTTAACTCTAAATAGTACCATATATCCCACATTCACTCCCTAATTCATCTTCTGCTGCTAAATGTATATTGATCACTAGCCTCCCTCTCTCTGAAATTTGGATCATACATCTGATACTGCCCCTTAGCTCTTTCAGACTCAGATTTTTCAGAACCCGGGCTACTTGGTCTTAAACCAAACCCCTGACCATATCTAATGCCATACCTTGGAGGATAGCTCGAGGACAGTTCAACCCCCGGAGGCCCTGCCTCGCCTCTATGCTCTCGGGGTCGATGGTGATCATGATAATAAGCATGTCCTGTATTTTTTCTTTCTTGCCATAGCCACAAATCTGCATTTTCCGGGATGGGTGCATTAATCCCCGGAAACTCAACTGTCATTTTCCTTTCCTGCTCTAGAGGGCTTGCCTTTTCCAAGATTTCGCCGTCCTCGGTCTTTACTTCTCCCTCTTCTTTAGTCTCCTCGTCACCAAATATCGTGATTCCCGAGAGATGATCATCTTCCACAGCTACAGATATATATAAAAAGAAAACAGTGAGTGATGAAAATATGCCTTTAATATAATGATGTATGGTGATGAATATTATTGGTTATAATAATTACTCCTCTAACAAATTACATGGGTGAGCCTATTTAACCATTTCACCCATTGAATTTTGATTGTGTCATGAAGGATAACAATAGAAGTGTACCTAAATATCCCGGTGGATACCCAATTTCTCGCATTCTGTGAAGCCAAGGAGGAGGGTCAAGTTCCTAGACAAGACAATTTTGTTTAATCCGGACTCATTTTCTCTGCCCTGATAAAGTTTCCCATACAAGAGAAGAAGGTTCAGAATTACCCCTAAACCAAGAAGCTGACGTGTTTCCGCATTAAGTGAGCCAGGCTTCAAGCCATCATATTTTCCACCTTGAGGGGTCTGATAATATCGGGATGGTAGACGAGTTCCAGAACTCAGATTTTTTTTGCTTCTATGTTGCCTCCGGGCAACACTAACTGCTGCTCGATCAAAAGGCTTTGGGCATTCCCTGAGGGAATGACTGTATGCGCCGCAATTGAAGCAACGTGGAGGATCATCAATTATCTCCAAGCCTCTGGAACAATAAAGACAAAACATTAGAAAGAATCCTCAAGATATATTCCAAAGTATTACTAACACAGTCACTTGCCACAAGGTAAACAAAATCGGATTTAAGGATAAACTAAAAGTAGAAGGAAATTACCCTTCCAAGTTACTAGAGCCATCGGCTGAGTCTAAGCCAAGAATAAATCCACGATTATAAAGAGGAGTACTGCTACTTTCAACTGAAACAAAGTCCTTTAAGGAATTGTGACCAGTTTGGTAGTCAAACCAGAATGACTATACATGCAAGAAGGATGTATGTATCAGTAAGGATTATGAAAAACCTGAAAACTTTAAGCTCATATATGCTTGACAACATTTTCACTCACCACAGATGATGTATTCTGCAATCCCACACGCATTGCAGGAAAATATGTCTTATCACCAGATTCTAGTACTTGTTCTTGATCCTGATCAGACTGCCAAAGAAAATTTTGTAGCTTAACTTGCAGCATGATATCACATATTTTTTCACTTTAATAATAACAGAGAGCAAACAAGTGTCCATATAATTTCTTGCACACTTCCTAAGTTTCGTTAACACATTCTCAGTGTATTGGCTATGAAAAACTGCTCAGAAGATCTCAAATCGTAGCTACCTGGGACAAGGAATTTTGTTCAGCTTCCCATTCTGACCATTGTTGTAATAAACTTTCCAGCTTCTGCTTACTAGCTCTGAAAGATGCAGCACAGCAAGAATTAAATTTTTTTTAAAGTGACAGTAACGCTTGAGCATGTAAATGTTTGCATGTTGGAGTTAAGAGTCTTCTTTTCACCTACCTAGTTAAGTATTTATAGGTGACATGGACTGAAGCTTGCTGTTCCTCAGAGGTTGTTCTGGCTCTTTTAACACCAGATTTTGCTGATATGTGGAATTATGGAAACGAAAGAAAGAAAACATAATCACATGTATACAACTATACAAGACTCAGAGATAATGATATTAGAAATATGTTCAGATTACAGGTAAATCCTAAAGTACTTTTGAATTTCGTATGCTCACTGAATCACAGGTAGGTTTTAGAAACGCAATTAATAGCAACCTCCAAAACAGAAAGTAAAAAAGGATACAACTAACATCCACTTTCACAGTTTCAACACTCACATTGGGTGCATCCACTATCGATGTTTCCCCAGAAAACTGGCCGGACACATTTCTGAAATCATCTTCTGACAGATCCATATCTTCCTCCATGTCTACATTCTTTTCCCCACCCACATCTGATAGAGCTAAAACCACAAACAGTTATAAAACCCAAAAGCTCTTCTTTATTGAAATAAAAATAACCAAAGGACAAATGCCCTCGGCAAAACCAATAGACAAAGCTCAAAGCTTTTTCCCTTGGTTGAAAAACCTCATAAACCCTCCCCTCTAACTTGGATGAGTCTCACAAACGAGAACTAATCCTGATTTCTATACTAAATTATAAAAGCAGAGCAGCCCACGAAAAGGAAATGAATAAAGAAAAAACACTAGAATAGATGTGAGTCGATCTTTTACCTGAAGTGAGGTCACTTGAAGCTGCCATTTTTTAAGAAAACGTTACATACAAATAATCCTGCATAACAAAAGCAACACCATCAGAAACTAAACAATATTATATAACTGGAAATTACAGGGACTCAGAATCTGGCTTCTCAAGAGAGCAATTCTCAGTCTCAACAAAATCTAGCTTCTCAAGAAAAGAAAACAAAATTGGTCAACAAGGAAAATTCCAGGCAACAAGAATCACAATTGGTTCACTTTATAAAACCCTTTTCAATCAACTTGTGAGAAAGCGGTTAGGGTAGAAGAAATTGCAAGAACGGTGACTCAATTCGAAACGTATAGCATACAGCCTAAGTGCCCACTAACCCAGAAAGACCCAAATATAAAACTTGGAAATTGAAGGGAAATATGAAACGACACGAAGCTCACAAGATGTAAAGACTAAATAAGAATAGAAGAAAGTCTTTACCTTTATCAACGAGAAACAGAAATTGAGAGTGAAGAGCAAGAAGAATTGCGATGATAGATCTGTGTGTTTGGGATTCAAAAGAGAGGCTTTTATTTGTCCGCCCAAGAAACAAGACAAGAATCATTCAGTGCGACCAGGTGCACCCTAACTATTAGGGTTATAAATCTATGGGTAAGGCCCGAAATAAATTTACGGAAATTGAGTTAAGTCGATAAAAACGATTGAACAAATAGCAATAGCTTATTCTCAAGATCTATTTGCATTAATATTGAGAAGATGATGAGTCTGATTGTCAGGCCATTGAGGGTACGAATAAGAAGTCCAATTAGGAGTGCCTTAATTAAAAGGGAATTTTTTGTTTTTTTTTTTTTTTTTTTTCACTAGGGAAAATTTTCTTAAAATACGTTAATTTCATTTAGAAGAGAAAATTTCGGTTATTCATATTGGATGTAATATTGTGTTAAGTATACAATTGAAACTTAATGGGTTTAGTTGTTTTGTGTAGTTTCTAATGTGGAGATTGGAATCAGAAAGTCTAAAATGATCATATTTTGGGAATCATAAAACATCATCACTACTATTTAAGTTCCCTTGGGTGTTGCTTTCATGCAATTTTTCGATCGGACCATGCTTCTCATGCATATCCGTCACTTAACTATTCCGACTGTACACTACAATCATCTTGAATTTTTTGGTTCATGTCAACTTCCTGATCCTCTGATAAACCTTTACTTCTGGTGTCATAGCTTATTAGATTTACACTTGTGTCATTCCCGGAAGGCACAACCTCATGTATCGCATGAGATGCACCCAATCTTTTTCCTGTTAGTTCTTAATGAATTAACCCTTCCGTTTCCACTTTCCAGCAAACATCATGGATATATATATATATGACTTCATGGAAAAGTTATTGTTTTCCATTTCAAATTCAACATGTATAACTAAAATTCAACGTGTCTCTTAACTATTAACATGTATAACTAAAATTCGAATTTTGTTATGGGTGCCAATTAAACACACTTGAATTTGGAAATATTTAGAGATCATACAATATGGGCTGATTTTTTTTTTCCAAAATTACGAAATGATATCAATTCATATATATTTTGGACATATTTAGAGATCATACAAAATAAATGTACAAAAAAATCTTAAATTTCTGGATTCGTAAGCACGAAAGTTGGGGTTTTTTCCAAAATTACCAAATGATATCGATGCATAAGTATTTTGAACACCTTTAGAGGTAATTTGATGCTATTTAGAACTTTTGTGTCTATCAACCCAAGATTGAAAGGATGTTTTTGATGTTTTTTGCGTGATCTTTAAAGATATCCAAAACATTTATGTATTGATATGATTTTTTTTAAAAAGATAAATTTCTCAAAAAATCCTCAAACTTAATTACGATTTGATAAAAAATACATGAACTTTTTGGCTGTCCATTTTACTACGAACTATTTTTTTTTACCCAGTTTAATACTTGAACTTTTGGTAGTGTGTCCACTTTACGACCCGGACTTAACGGACGTTAATTGTGCCGTTATTTTATTATTTTTTAATAATAAAATAATAATACTTATTTAAAAAATAAATAAAAAAATAAGAAAAAATTTCAGAAAAAATTCAAAAAAATTCTAAAACTTAAGAGAACCAAAGATAAGGGAAAAATAGTACAAATGAGACACATGCCCATTTGTTAATCTTGTATTAAAACAATAGAGGTTTGGATAATATCATTTTCATACTCTTTCGCAGCCATAACCTCATCCTTAACTACAAACTCATCCTGGGTTACAAGCTCCATATCCTTAGTTTTTCCCATGACCGCATCACATCTATATCGGTACGGAATGATCCATGGCTTCTTGCAGGAAAACTGCGGCCCGCAAAGGAACCCAATATTGTATGTCTTTTTACCCATCTATTACGATTAATCAATTGATGGAAAGCAACACAAGATCGTAGAATGTCCCACAATTAAACCCTTCAGATGTGATATTAATTTGGGGCATACCGGATAGTCCTACCCCTAAGTTGAATGTTTTAGAATGACATTTTACAAAGTCTGGTAAGTATATGGTTAAATCTGGTTATCAATCGGAATATGATTGCATCTTTAAGTAAATACTAAACCTTTTGTTTAAGCCTAACGTTTGTAAACTTCATGCTTATACTTGGAAGGTGTCATGTCGTCCAAAATAAGGCATTTCCTTTGGCAGACACTTTCTTGTTTTCTTTATTTAAGTTTAAATCTTAAAGGTCGTCAAATCAAGTAAGGTACTACATATGCTAGATACGGAGTAACAGAGGAAACAAGAGGGTATATCCTCTTTGAATGTCCCCCAGCTGTACAAATGTGGGTCATATGCCGGCTACCAACATCACCATTACTTTTTCCCCCCCTTTCAGTTAATTCAAATTTTGATCACTTTTTTTGGAGGCTGTGAGTTGAACATCAAACTAATGAATGTCTGTGGATCTTGTGGTATATCTGGAAAGTATGAAACGGTAGAGTGTTTAGTAACATTGATAGGTCTTCCAAAACTATTGTGGAGTTAGTAGAAAACGAAGCTTTGGCCTACGCAAAGGCACAAGTAGATGAGGAAGTTTTAGGGTGGAAATCAACTCCTCTGGAAAAGGAGTTTTGGCTACAAGTGGGAAAAAAATGTGTTAAGTTGACGAATCATGGAAAGCACTAGCTTCTCGATTAGGTTTGGGTTGGTTCCGTATACAAGAAAACTTTGTAGTCACTATGCGTACCAAGAATTTGCAAATGAGGTTAATGCCATTACATTTGAAGGTTGACTCATTCCTCTGGGCTATGAAGTGTATGCTTCTCCGCCAACAAAGTTATTGAACTTTCTTTACAGACTCGACCGATTTGATGAAGATGACGTCATCTCCAATAGAATGACGTTTTTTTTCTAGCTACATGGACATGTTCGAGATACTTAGTGCGAGGTTCCCCTCTTTCAGTCTTGTTTGGATCTCACGTGAGTTAAATACAAGAGTCGACGGCTTAATCCGGAGGTGCTAAACTTTTGAACCATGGTGATGTAAACTATGGTTTCCTGAACCAAATTAATTTATAAATGTTATTTAATTTTTTTTTTAATCATTTTCCAATAAATTTTTGCCTGAATAAAAAGATACGAAATCATGGTGTGTATGAATACGAATCTATGTTATTTCCACTAAAATTGCAAATTTAAATCAATAAGATTCAAAAGATGAGATGAAGGTAAAAAGAAGAAGTATGAAGAAGAAAGAGATAGTATGTCAACATATATAGCATTGTGTGGAGGAAATAAAAAGAGTAGTGTATATTGTAGCCGCACATCTTAATTGNATTTTTATTGGGGTTTTTTTTTTTTTTTTTTTTTTTTTTTTTTTTTTTAAACACCCTTGAATATGAGTTAATTATAAGAAATGACACCATTTTATTATCAACTTATAAGAATTGCCATCACTTAATTTTCCTTGTCTGACTTGCCACACCACCTATAGAGAATGACATATATGTCCTTCCTTAAACACATCACCCTCTCATGATTCTGAGTCGTGTTCTTCATCTTCTCTTTTTTTTTTCTTTTACTTCATCTTTTTTTTTAAAAAAACCAACAAAATTTTAGGTTTCATTCTCAATAATCTGCACTATATCTCAATCGTGTCTTCTTCCTCTTCAAGTATCATATGTTCCTCTTAATTATTGATTGCTTCCTTTTTGCATGTCTTCAATCATGACTTTCGCTTGCTTGGATAATTTTCTCTTTTCATGTTTTCTGTCACCATGCACCGATTCTAAATCAGTGTCTCGGGTGAATTAATTCATATGACTCAAGCTTCTGAGTCTGTACTTGCCATATGCTATTTCCATCTCTCTCATCGATCCCATGATAAAATTTATGTGTGTTTCTTCCAATTTTTATTTTCTCTATGCTTGGGTTTACAAATTTGCTCTTTGCACATTTTTCCTTCTAGGGTTTAGTTTTGTTTTCCAAGAATCATTTATGCTCTTTGACATCTTGATCCGTTTTGTCCTCGTTCTATCATATATTTTTGTTTCTGTTCTACGTCGTCTCTGTTAGTTTTGTTTTGTATTCTCTGTTTTAGTTTTGTAACCGCGTTCCGTATGATTAAGTAAAAATCTCACGAGGCTTAAAGAGCATAATTGTCGATACACTCTGAGATAATGAAGTTTGGGCCACTATTTGGGTGAATGGCAAGTTAAAAAGAAACAAAAAAAAATGGCAAGTTTCATAAAACCCCTTTTGAATATCGCACTTTAAAATTTTTTTTTTATAAAATACCACTTTTCTAAAAATAAATTTTCATTTATAAATTTTTGAAATATCAAAAATACAAAAATTGATTTTTAAGGATTCATACTTTATGTTTTTTAGATTTGAGTTAACTAATCCATATTTAGGATTTAGTTTTGAATGGTTAAAGTAGGTTAAAGTGGTATTTAAGAATTTTTTTTTCTAAAATGTGGTATTTTGGGATTCTCCTTTTTTTGTTTATTCATCTCAACTTTTCAATTTAAAACTAACAAACTGCAGATGGTTTTTCCTTTTTCTTATGTTTTTATGGTATCAAATCTTGACAGTTGACCCAAGAAAAGGAGGTCGATGTCGGCATAAAACGATGTACACATGTTTCATGCTTGTAACTATTTTATGCAGATTTAAATATGAATATGAAATCATGTCACTAGTCGTAACTTGTAAGTAATATTTTCAACTTCTATTTATAATTTTCGCATTTTTTTGTTCACTTTGTTTTATTTCTCCTTTTGGTTATGTGGTCTTGATTGCTCCACATTCCCAAAAGAATGCGAATTAGAGAAGATCTTTTTATGGAAATGGATGGGGAGACGGCCTATTTCCCCACGGAAAGTTTCATATCTGTTTAGATCCCCACGAACTTTGGACCTCGGCTCAATTGCACATAACACAAACTTCAATGCCTATTTCCCCATGAATGAAACTCGCGACGCCTATTTCCCCAAATCGGTTTCATCTCTGGTTTACTGTATCCGAAATCGTTATTGACCAATGCTTAACCATCTGATGAGTGCTCGTAAATCGGTTTTACGAGATTATCAATTAATCCCAAAACCAACTAACAACCCACTAGTTGTTGTAGTTTAGCAAGGGTATCGAATCCACAAGGAGTTGAGGAATTAAAACACTAGGACTTCAAGACTCTAATTAAGCTAAGGAACCAAGCGATTTGAGATTTTAAAAGACTAAAACTACTAATTGAAAAGACAAAGTAACGATAAAACACTAAACAAGAAAACAAAGTAATGAAAATAACTAAATAAAAAGATCAAAT
>OVAF01001554.1:311-20260 GCA_900406245.1 Odontarrhena argentea | reverse complement strand
TTCAAGCATTTCAAATGAAACCCACCTAAGCAATCATCACACTCAACCATCACATCACTATCTGATTTAAAGCAAATCTTACAATCTTCCATTTCTGGGTCTTCTTCTTCATCTGCGTCTTCACTCCTCTTAACATAAACATCGTCTCCGATTTCGAATTCAACACCATCGAATTGAACTTTATTGAAATAAACTCTCTTCTTCACTTGAGATTTCTTCCTCCTCTTCGGTATCGTCTTCTCCGACCGATTTGGGGAAACCGGAGCAACCAAAACTTCAATCTTCTTCCTCTTCTTCGGATTCGGAAGAGTCTCAGATTTCTTCAACTTCTCCTCAAATTTTCTGGGTGCTCTCTCTCGTTTCCGAATTAGATTCATTTCTTCGATTGAATCTCTCGGGGGACCATCGATTGGGTCATTACCCAGATCGATTTTCCGGGAAACACGACGAGCGGATCTACGGAGAGGAGTGAGAGTCTGTGGTGTTTGAGGAGTGAGTGAGGTTGAAGAAGGAGATAGATACGATTTGCGATACATGTTACTAGTTGGGGTTTTGTTCGATTTGGAAGGAGTCTGGAAGGTTTTTGATCTTGGAGTAATGGAAGCCATGGATGCTTCAGAGATTTAGGGTTTCTGGGCAATGGTGAGAGGAGGGAGGTAGAGAGAGAAAGATGCAGAGGAAGGAGAAGGTATTTTTTAGTGAGAGATTTTGGCGGGAAATGTTCCCTCGAAGAAGAAATGTTTTTTTAATTTCTTTATTAAATTTGGAAATGAAGTAAGGGTGAGAGATTCTTGGACAAAAATATACTGTCAAGAGGATTTGGTTTTACTTAATTAAAAGATTCATTGAATTTGATTTCAACATCCTAATTGACTCATTGACTAATGAACTCTTAATACACATTCATTAAGAGCTAAATTTATGAACTGAGAGAGGTAATTCATATATCACTATTACTCTTGATTTCCATAAACTAATTAAGGTAGGTGTTTAGCGTGTGTTTCCGTTGGATTTATAAGGATTTTTTGGTTTTTTATAATATTTTTATAAATGTAAAAACCATCAGACCCTTACAATTTGGATTATTTTTTTGTTTGCAATTTCCAAAGACACCAAAAAATGAAATTTAATTCCATAACTAACATCAATAATCAAATGCTCCACTAATAGTATTAGACAAATACCATTATAAAAAGGAAAAGAAGACTAAACCATCATTGATCATTCATTGAATCTAATAATATATCTCATTCTTTTCATTTCTTAAAAAAAAAAATACAGCATACTTTTAGCCGATAAATCTGATCGTCATTCATCACCATAAATTGTTCATAGTTACCGATTCTTTTTCATCGCTGAAAAATTATCACTAATTTAATTTCAAAAGTAGAACTTTGTTCTTTTCAGTAATATTCAAACAAGGAATTGAACAAAACGAAATAGAGAATTAAGGTTTTGTCAAATTTATCTTCTTTCTTCAGATTAAACCATTTTATAAAGAAAAAAAAAAAAACTAAACCATCATTTATTGAATCTAATAATAGATCTCATTCTTTTTTTCCCAAAAAAAAAATTACCGCATTCTTTTAGTCGATAAATCTTATCATCACCATCAATTGTCCATAGTTACCGATCTTTTTCATCAATGAAAAATTATCACTAATTTAATTTCAAAAGTAGTATTTGAAGAAGGAAGATAAATTAATTCGACAAAACCTTGATTCTCTATTTCATTTTGTTCAATTTCTTGTTTGAATATCACCTATAAGAACAAAGTTCTATTATATATACTCCTACTGTCTCATATTAGATAAGGTTTTAATTAAGAGTTCTTTTTTGTATCGAATTAGATGATGATTTAGGTTTTCAATGTAAGAATATTAAATGTATTTTTATTTAATATGACTTAGTATTCTGCAGATTGATTTATTATTGGTTGAAGTTTGTTTTATTGGTTGAAATTTGTTAAATTTGATGATAAATGATATTTTTATATGGAAAAAAATAAAATTATTGACCCCTTAATTTATGTGTCAAATCCTTAAACATCATCTAATATGAGATAGAGAGACTAACTTCTAATGTTGTTTTTGCTGTTGGTTGGTAAAACCAATTAGGTCTAACTTTTATTGTTGTTTTTGCTATTGGTAAAAGCTATTGGTAAAAAATATTAGATCGAGGTTATATCATTAATTACATTTATCTTTTTTTTACTAATTGAACAAATGATTCAAATTAATGCATGGCATTGTAATTCTCGAGATAACTTTCATTTAAAGCACGTAAATTTTCTCCTACATGGAGATTGAGATCTAAAATGTAATCACTTCTTACCATACTCAGTAGCCAAACTTATTTGTTAATGATAAGTATTTCAGAAGTTTGATTTATTAAAAGTTTATGGAAATGGGTTTGAGTTCATCTAGTTGTGAGATAGTTTAGAAGTATGATATCCCAAACCATAAATACGGTTAAGTTATAATTTGTGTGCGATGATAACAAGGGTATGTGTGTTTGACGATGATTGTGTGTATGTGTTTGATGATGATGATATTGTGCATGTTTAAAATTATTTGGTTTGTTTATAGTTTATGAGGACTTTCTTGAATATTGCATTTAACACTTATTAATCGTTCATTTCTCTCTTTCTCTTTTTAAAATGCATGAAAGTATAAGAGAGTCATCCTCGTGTTATATCCCTTCCTTCACTTAGATACAAACTGAGTTCAGAATTAACTAATAAAATTAGAGAAGATTAATTGTTACTTAAACTTCGGTGTTGTGGAAACCGTGAAGGAAAATCATGGCAGTCAAGAGTTTGAACGAATAGAGAAAACGTTTTTTAGACCAGGGAATACATCATTGAAGATAAAGTAAGAATTTTCGCTAAAATAGTTAATTGCCTATTGACAAGGAGCCTTCTAACAAAGAAGAAAAATGAGTTATGTGTTTATTTTATAAGGCAACCTATAAAGTTCTCAATCGATCTTTCTTTAAGTCTTTTGTAATAAGGAAGATAATTTTTCGTGCTTTATTTATGCCTTGAAATAGGATATTAATGGTTTGTGATTGGAGCTCTCATACTTTAGGTAGGAGCAACTGACATATCATGGTATCTTTGTTTTATCGAGTCTTTTCGGTGTTTTTAGAGTCTTTCACATGTCTTTGTATGAGTTGGATACTTGAGAGGTTTTCGGTGCATTCTAGAGTTTAAAGGAGCATATTGGAGCTGGAATTCAGATTTATTGAAGTGCAACGATCGTCATGCAATGATCGACGCATATCATGCAACGATCGACACACGCGTGTGTTATAAATACTCATTTTTCAGCCATTGTTTGGGCTATCTTAGTTTTTGCTTTGAGTTAAGAGCTTTAGGGAGACAAGTTTCAGACATCAGAATCTTTGAACCCTTGTATCTTACTCTTTTATTTATATAAGCATTATTTAGATATATTTTGTGCTTGCTTGATTATGCATAAGTAGATTCCTTATTAGTTTTAGGGTTTTTTAAAGGAATTGATGAATTGTTAGAATTGCTAGGTTCTTCATATCAATTCATAGCAATCTAGATTATGTTTAATGCTAAATATTTGTTGGCCGCTTAGAATTATGATCTTAGGTTAATTGGTAGAGGCGAGGGCATTATTAGTTATTTGAACTGTCTAAGATGCGCAATATTCTTATTTGCAAAGAGATATTGTTTAGGATTATTGTGAACAATTGAACCAAATTTTAATACTGATCTTGACACTTATAATTTGCAAAGAGATTTGGTTTTCTAGTGTTTTGATTTAGATAATCCTTGCAGCGATAGCTGATTGATTTTACACTTATGTTTGAGTTATAGGATTGATTACCTCTGCATTCTGATAATTTTGATATCCTGTGAATTTCCATGAGCCTGACCTTTTGTTATTGCTTTCTAAAAACCGATTTTGCCTTGCTTTCTTTTATTTATTTCAGTAGATTAAACAACCGCTTCATCTCAGGTTTATTTACGTCTGATAAATTGTAGGTCCTTGTGGATTCGATACTCGATTTACTACTGTGATTTGATGTGCAATTGCGGTTAGAAAATAGGGTTAAAACTCTGTGTATCAGCAACTTGCAGTTGGAAGTCCTCTTCCCACGGACTGTTCGCCATAGTTTTGTCGAATCTGCACCTTATGGTATACTCATACCTTTTCCTCTTCCAAGATAGTGGGTCGACGGTGTGATGTAAATCAAACAGATTGTTTGCCAAGACAAGTTTCTGAAATCAACTGAAATTCCTTCAGCTCTTGTCGGCCCACTAGACTTTTCACTGTTGTTTGTTATATCATCAACATCACCAGATAAGAACCAAAACCCATCTCTGATAGATGTAATATAGTTAGGTGGTTCCAAATGATATAATTATATTAGGATGAGAGCACTTCTAGCTTTATTGCTTCCTTCCAGGAAAAGGCTAAACCTACACCTCCATATAAATGTGGAGAGACGAGGAAATTGTTTGCATAGCTCATCCATTCAAAATTTGGTAGCACATGCATTTGGCGTTTGTTTTTTAGTGAATAAACTGTCGACACAAATCTAATATGCCAACGCTAAGAAGCTTGGAGGAGGATAAAAAATCTCTCTCCAAAATATATTTAAGTGAAAAAGATAGAAGAACTCAACTTGTAAAGATAGAAGAACCAAGGATCTCTAGCTTAACTATTAAATCTCTAAACAAAGCTTCGAGGTCTCATGTTCGAGTGGACAATTGGGAGGGGACCATATAACATGTTTTGGCCCCCGGCCTGAGGGGATGTACATATTTAAAAAAAAAAATATAGAAGAAAATTTGCTGATAGCGAGTTATAAATAATTTTCTTGGATGAAAAGTGTTTCCCACAACTTCATTATCAATCAATCACTGGAAAAAAGAAAAAAAAAAAAAAATCGAAATTCTTCCGGTTGCTCTCTTAAATCCTCATCTCTCTTCTCTCTGTTCTTAGTTGCTCTCTATCTCTTCTGGTGCTGCATTGTACCTTTATCCCATATTCGTAGGTTTAGAGTTAGACATCCTGCGCTATAAGATCATCACCCTGACTTGAGCTTATAACAAATTTCCTCTGCCAAAACAGACCAAACCAGGAAGTTGGGCCTAAACAGCCATAAGCCCAAAACGTATAAAACTTCAAATTGAGCCAGAAGGAAATACCTGAAGCCCATATATATACTACTTAACTCCACCTCAGACTCGGTTTAATGCTCCTCCTCCTCTGATCTTCTTCTTCACGTGTGAACCTCCTTCACGCCACCTCAACACCAACTCAAAGTCCGGTGTGATTCGTCTGTGTCTCTCTTTATCACCAGATGTTATTAAACCCTTAATCCCTCTTTCTTTGTCCTTGATTGATAGTGATCAAAATGGGTTGGGTGGTTTCGGGTCAAACCCAATTTTCTATGATGACCCTCTCCCTCTCTTCGTCGCGTCTCAGTTCTAAGGTATCGTCACTCTCACTGTCTTAGTTTCTTCCCACCCAAAAAAATGACTGCTTGTTTCCCTGATTTCTTCTTCTCCTGGCCAGAACGCGATTTCAAATAGTTGTACATTCAGAAGAAAACATCTTTCATCCTGGGTTCGACCTTTGAGAAAACGGGCAGGTAACTCGAGTTCTTATTTGATTTTTCCAATCTTTCGTTGTTGTTGGGAATTGGGATTAGACATTTCTTATTAAATATTGGTGTATTAGGCCATGTGAGCTGCGTCTTGCCTTTGACGGAAGAGAATGTGGAGAGAGTGCTGGATGAAGTAAGGCCGGCACTAATGGCCGATGGTGGAAACGTGGCACTGCACGAAATCGATGGACTTGTGGTGGTTCTTAAGCTACAAGGAGCTTGTGGTTCGTGTCCTAGCTCATCCATGACCTTGAAAATGGGAATCGAGAGTCGTCTCATGGACAAGATTCCTGAAATCATGTCTGTCGAGCAGTTTCTTGAATCAGAGACAGGAGGCCTAGACCTCAACGAGGACAACATCGAAAAGGTTACATGTTTTAAAAAATATTGGTTTTAAAATTTCTTTGTACCATTGAGAAAAGTTCACATTCTCTTTGGTTTATTTCCAATATAGGTTCTGTCTGAGCTACGGCCTTACCTATCGGGGACTGGAGGTGGGGGGCTTGAGCTGGTTGAGATCGATGGTTACATTGTCAAAGTTCGGCTCTCTGGACCGGCTGCTGGAGTCATGACAGTTCGTGTCGCCTTAACTCAAAAGTTGAGAGAAAACATTCCTTCCATCGGTGCTGTACAGCTTCTAGAATGACATTATCGGTTCTTCTTTCATAGTGTTTTGGATGTTTGGTGTTTGTGATCATATTTGTATTAAGTTATAATTTTGAGTTGTATAGCTATCATCTAAAGTATTTTAACCAAAGTATTCTATGAGAAGCTCTCTTCTCCGCATTTGGGCACTACCTCTGCCCTTTGTAGCCGGGGCATCCCAGTGGATCCGCTCTGCAAATTTTGTCAAACAAGTGATGAATACACGAACCACATTTTCTTCCATTGCTATACCTCTCTATATGGTCTTGGAATTTACAGCAATCTGGTTTATCAAATACTCTAACAGTCTAACTAGTTCTCTTCTGGAATCTATCCTCGTAATTGTTACCGTTTGAACTTTAAACAGCTTAAAGAAAAATGTTTCCCTTCACCCTCGCAAGAAAGAATCTCTGTTCCAATAATGTTAAACTTCGTGATAATGGAACGATTTCGGATCAGATCAATCGAGTCTATTATCGGATCAGATCGATAGTTTAAGTGGACAGCGTATGTTATTAGACTCTAAAAACCAATTGGCAATTAGTGTAGAGGTCCAATTTTCATTAGTCTTGTTTACTACATCTTTTTTGATGTAGGGCTAATATAACATCGTCTCAAACTATGACAATTGATTTATTTATGTGTCTAGATAATATCATCAAAGCATGATTTTAAAAATTATTTTGGGTAAGAAAATCCTAATGAAATACAAGAGATGTCCGGATACAAGGCTTATGAAGAACCTTTTTCATCGGAAAGCTTTAATTTTTTTCACCATCATATCATTCCTTTTCAACATCAACATCAACATCAAAATCTGACTCAGATTGATAATCGTGCCTATAAACAAAGATATACAATCGCTGTGTCAAAGATAGAAAACATCACACCCACCCCCAATCAATTTAAAAAAAAAAAAAAAAAAAACACTTTAAGCAAATTCTTTTGTTGATTGGTACACAAAACCCTTTTTTGCATTTGACAAAAATAGATTTTTGTTTTTATGCATTTTTATAATGTAAGTTACACAATCACATATTCACATCGCCCACAGATACAATCAATTCCTAATAATGAATATTTGTTAAAAGTTATCTTTGAACTCACTTGATTTTTCGAGAAAGTTGGTAAATCCCAGTCACTGCCATAGCAACATTAACACTAAAAAGGTTCCAATTTTTCTGTAGAACAAAAGTCAGAATACACAAAAACCATAACAAAACAATTAAACTCAAAAAAAGCAAGAAGGTAAAAACTCTAACTTACAGGAATAATCACAGTGCTGCAACGAGACCAAATCATACCAGTGCATGTCACAGCTGATACAATTATTAGATATATGATAAGCAAATTTGAGATATTGTAACACCAACCAATAAATAGGAAATATGAATGTATACCAGTTTGTTGAAGGTAAGAGATATTCTCTGGAGGTTTTTGGAAATCTGCAATGTTGGCAATGATTAGGCCCCATTTGAAAGTTGGAGCCCAGAAATGAACTGATAACAACACAAACAAAAAAACCAAAATTTGTGAATCACTCGAGAACTGAAAATATAGATTTGCTTGAGGAAATCGAAAATCGATTGTCAAGTGTCACGTATGTAAGTGGACTAACTCGTTTTAGGTCCCGCTGGGTGATTCCAGAGAGCTTGAAGCTTTGACATTTTTGTTAGGAGATTCTCTTATCTGTCTTGTCCTGGTCTCCCTTGCACTGATATCAACGAAAAGATGCTGTCGAAGACGTGGTCCTATTGGCAATGCACTGGGCTAAACCACTTAAATCCTCCTGATTTTGTTTAAGATAGAATTCTCACAAGTGGCGGAGCTAGAAATTTGTTTAACGGCATCCCAAAAGAAATATATTAAAAAAAGAGAAAATCTGTTTAAAAAAGAAAAAAATAAAAATAATCCATAAATGTATTCTACATTTAGTCACAGAGTGTAAATAGTACCGACTGAATTTGACTAAATATATTTAAGATTTTATGCTAAATTTGGCTAAATATATTGAAATATAAATGGTAATAGTGGAATGGAATCTAGCTGAATGTAACATTTTAGTTTTATTAAAGAAATAAATATAATTGACTTCGATTAGGTGACCAAAATAACTAAGATAAATTAACAAATTTATTTATTTAAAAATAATTGATAATAATGAAATAGTTGTTGGCAAAAAAAAAAAAGTTATGAATGAATAATTTCTATAGGTGAAAAAAATGTTTGGGATCCGTTATTCCATCTAAAATCCGTTTCGTTCCAAAAAATATATAAAAATATTCAAATCAGCTAGTACTATTTAGACCCATAAATTAATGTATGTAATATTTGTGTGATTAAAATGGTCCGTTCTCAACATTTCCAAAACATATTAGAAATTTGATTTATAATATTATTAATTATTAATTTAAGACATACAAATAAATGTTGCAAAATAGAAAAAAAAATATCATTTGCATGCTGTCGGTTCATTATTATCTACATGTTATAAGTTTAACATTTATTTTCCTATTAACTAAAGTCAAGTTGAGGTTACAAAAAAGAAAAAAAGAAAATTCCAGCTGAATTTGAAATTTCACTGCTACCATTTACAACCATAATTTAAAGTCTTTGTATACCACCATTTTATTTGTTAGATTTCTAATATTACTTTTTCGATGTAACCTATAATATCTAAGAAGTTGATGTGATTTTGTAGAGTGCTCGTCACAAATTTCATTCCAGAAAATATATCTCTCGACTATTACAGTAGCAACACGCAAATTCAAAACTAGCTTCAAAATTCTATACACCAAAAGACGTGAAAAATATCTCGAACCAGTTAATCTTTCGATTTTTTCGAACGTTATCAATATAAATGTCAAATCGATGCTACGGAGAAATGCATTTTACACTGTTAAATTTCTCAGGTTTAAATTCAGCTAATCTAAACAACTTATTTTTGTTAAAGCCACTTAATGAATCAATTGAATTTAATGCGCTATGAAGATGAGTAATTCGGAGTTTAGTTCCCTCAGTAAAAAGATCATCGAACTCCTAAACTTGCATATCCAATTCAGTATATAAACAACTTACTTGGTAACAAATCAAATGTTGGCTTTCATAGTTTCCTTCCTCAGCCTTCTCAAATTACTTCCATGATGAGAATTTCAGTGTTGTTCTATTCACAAAACTCATAAACATTCTCTACAAAAGAATTTCATCCATCATCTCTTAACTTTGTAATTCTCGTTTATTGGATTCCACTAGTGAAATGGCATTTAAGATGTCAGGATTTTCTTTTTTTTGTAATGCCATTGATAAATTATATGTGGCACCCAGTGTAAACAACATCAAATGAGGTAGGACAAAAACTCAAAGTTTGAATCTATTTAAGAAGATCATTTGCTTGAAATCTCATGTTATTATCAACTGATGGGGAATAAGTTTTCACCTAAAATATTCATACAAGCGCACAGGCTCTCGCAATAATAATACAATGTCTCGCAATGGTAATACAATGTCTCGCAATGACACGCAATAGCATCTCTAAGCTTACTCGAGCTAAACAACAATATATAGGGTTTGTTGGGACATAATCGATCGAATGAAGTTCGTTTGATCGAAATTGAATGTTAATCTTCAAATAGCAGGTGGTGTTTCCTATTGGCTTGAGGGATACCGGTCTTCCTCCCATCTTCTCCGATCGAATAGCAGTTGGCTTGGTTTTTTTTGTTTATAATTCTTTGGCGAGGCTTCGCCGGTGGTGGGATTCTCCAATAGCTTCTTGTTGACCACATATTATTTCCTTCGAATTATCGTTGTTCGAACAAGTAATGCTTGTCAGAGTGAAGAGATTGTGGGTCAAAGGTTACATAGGAGATGTTTCTGGATGGAGGTTGCAGTGTTTTTGGGTTTCGATTGTCAGAAGGGGCTACTCTTGCTTACAAATCGAAAAAATGCATCTCTATGCTTTGTTCATTTCATCAGGAGTCCTCTCAGTGTTAGAATCAGGGTCATGCTTAATTGGTTGCTTGTGTAGGTTATATATTGCGATATATTCGTTGAAAAGCTATAGACACAACTCAAACCATGGATTCGTAGGATGATCTTAGAGTCCTTTTGGCAATGTTCTGCGCATTACTAAACAAGCAGTCACTTCTCTTTTTATTATGAGCTATATACACATTTACTGTTTTTCTTGTTGTGTTAGTTTTTATTAGTAACATTTATGGTTTTTCAGCTCCTGTATAAAACTTATCACGCATAAATAACATGATTTTCGTTCTACGACCAACCTTACTAGTACCCAAATGTTTTTGAATTAATTTCTTGTGGTACTTAAGTTTGTGACTACATTTACACGTAAGAAATATATATGTTTACAAATTGTAAATGGAAATTTGGCCAAAAAAAGTCCGTGCTTTGCCAAATTTGCGAAAAAATTTCTGAACTTCAATATGGCCGAAAAAAACCTGAACTTTGCATTGACTTTTTTTGTAAAATCAAAACTTTGCATTGACTTACCAAAAAAGACCTCTGTTAAAATTTTTTGTTAAATAGTTAACAGCCGTTAACCACAACCGTTAGTCACAAAACGATGTCGTTTTGAGCTACATGAATTCGGCCAAAAAGCCTGAACTTTGCCAAACTTGCCGAAAAAAATCTGAACTTTGCCAAAATTGCCAATAAAATCCTGAACTTTTTGGATCGTATTAAGTTTTAATCTTGAGCCCCGAAACGACGTCGTTTTGAGCTCTCAAAAACCCGGAAAATATGTGTTAACCATATATTGAACTCGGGTTATGATAGTCAATAAGAGAGTCACTTGCCATGTGCTAGAGGACTTTACAATTGTTTTTCGAATATAATTCATTATATACACTACTCAAATATACAAATCCTAATTTTACATAATCCCTCAAATCAATTTTATATAATCTCGAAACCATACACCACTAGAAACTCATCACAATGTATATTTTGCAAAACCCCAAATCTTTTTTAAATAATCTCGAAACCATACACCACTTGAAACCTATCACAATATATACTTTACAAACATCCCAAATCGATTCTAAATAATCTCGAAACCATACACCATTTGAAACTTGTGTATATAAAATCGATTTAGAGGTTTAGAAAAATTATAGTTCGTATCAAATTAAGTGCATATAATGAATTGTGTTCGTAAATGAATTAGTCTTGTAGCACAATGGCAAGTTACTCTCTTATTGACTATCGTAACCCGGATTCGATACTTTTTTGGCCAAATTCCCAATTGTAAATGCAGTTTGATTATAATGTTAAATATTTGATTGTTCAAAGAAACAATCAGTACCCCAAATGTACGACATGTATTTATGTGAAATCAAACCTTAACATGATAATAGCTTGGAATAGACCAGCACGAACACATGGAAGATTAAGTGTAGTTTACATGCACTAAATAAGAATCCAAAGGCTTCGTCTTCATCATTCTTCCACAACAACAAGTTCTTCAGATGCATAATCGTGTCTGTAGACCAGAGATAAACATATAAATGTCTAAAGAGAGAGAGATAAACACTTCAAAATTAGGAATGAGTGAATATGGTTATTCAAATATTAGGGTGTGTATCTATGCTCGTGGAGGTTGGTTCCATGAGTAATAACCACAGTAACACTATATTCATTAGGAGAAAGGAAGTGCCCTTCGTTTATTTTAATGCATGCCTCATTTAATGCAAAAGAGAAATATATTGGTATCTTTAGATCTTACTTGATTTTACGAGTAAGTTGGTATAAGCCTGTCGCTGCCGTACCAAGACTAACACTAAAGAGGTTCCAATTTTTCTGTTACCAAAAATGGGAACAAAATCAAATAAGCCAGTAATCCACTCACAAATCAGTACAGCGAAACAGAGCCAACAATATATATAAGGAATAGTAAGGCCCCGTTTGTTTCTCCGTTTGGAATCTCAATCCGGATGGACAAGTTGGATGGAGCATTTGGATTAAAATCCGGATGATATTTGTTTCTCAATCTTGTCATTCAATCCAAATGTTCCATTTGCATTTATTTTTTTTAGTTTTTGAAAAGAAATTCGATATGCATTTTAAGTTTTAGCAAAAAAAAAAAACGGAATTCTCCAATTTTGGTGGGAAAATGGAATTTTACAGTTTTGGCTGAAAAATGAGATTTTACTGTTTGGTTGGAAAAAAGAATTTTGCGGTTTTGGCGGGAAAACGGAATTTTGCGGTTTTGGCGGGAAAATAGAATATTACGGTTTTTGCGGAAAATGGATTTTTGCATTTTTTGGCGGGAAAACGGAATTCTGCGGTTTTGGCGGGAAAACGGAATTTTGTGGTTTTAACGGAAAAACAGAATTTTGCCGTTTTTTGCGGAAAATAAATTTTTGGGATTTTTGGCGGGAAAACAGAATTTTGCGTTTTTTGCGGAAAAACGAAATTTTACGGTTTTAGCTGGAAAACGAAATTTTGTGATTTTGGCGGGAAAACGGAATTTTGCGGTTTTGACGGGAAAACGGAATTTTACGGTTTTAGTTGGAAAACGAAATTTTGTGATTTTGGCGGGAAAACAGAATTTTGCGGTTTTGGCGGGAAAACGAAATTTTGTGATTTTGGCGGGAAAACGAAATTTTGCGTTTTTTAGCGGAAAAACGAAATTTTACGGTTTTGGCGGGAAAACAAAATTTTACGGTTTTGGCGGGAAAACAAAATTTTACGGTTTTGGCGGGAAAACAAAATTTTACGGTTTTGGCGGAAAAACGGATTTTTGTGGTTTTTGGCGGGAAAACGGAATTTTGCGATTTTGACTGAAAAATGAGATTTTACGGTTTTTTGCGGGAAAATAGAATTTTCCTTGTGTTTTTTGTGTTTTCTGCATAAAAACTCAATATTGCGAAAAAAACTTGATTCCGTAGATTTGCGGAAAAAAATATTTTAATTTTTTATATTTATTTTTAGTAGAAAAAATTTTGACGTTATTTTAGTAATTAAATATTTTAATAGTTTTAAATTTTATTTCATCAAAGGATAATTTTAAATTTTGGTGTTTTGGATGAAATTGTTTCATCCAAACTCTACATTTAATTCAATCCAAACTGAACAATTCAATCCGGATTGAGTTTGTATTCCATCCAACTATTCAATCCGGATTGAGTTCCAAAATGATCTTAAACAAACATCATCCAAACTAAAAGTTTGGATTGAACTTCCAAACTGAGAAACAAACGGGGCCTAAGTAGTAAACTGGAAATGATTGGAAGGAGTATTAGTATACTAAGCCATCATACCGGGATGATTACAGTGCTGTTACGTGACCAGATAAGTCCAGTAGCTGTGATCACTAATACAATAGATAGCAGAAAAAATCAGTTAAAAGACTAAAGCGTCGCGACAAAACGAAAGGAAATCTTATTATATAAAGCTGAACGTGTTTGATGTGGGATCGACACATGGCACAGTTAGTATAATTCACGAGATCGTGCCACGTGTCATGCATATAACTTACGAGATGATGTCATGTGTCATTATTTCTAATTTTCCAGTTTTATGAAAACTAACAAAAAGTATTTTAACGTAAAAAGGTAATTTCATATTTTCCAGTTTTAGGAAAAATAGTATTTTAGCATAAAAAAAATAATTTAAAATATATTAGATAATTATAAAAAAATCTCAATCTTAATGCAAAAATGAAGATTTTCACATATTTTAATGCAAAAAGGAAAATTGTAATGTAAAAAAAGAAAACTGTAATGTAAAAAAGGTAATTTAAAATATATTCATGAAAAAATTATCCAAACTTAATGCAAAAAAGAAAAGAAAACTTAATGCAAAAAGGAAAGAAAACACCCGTGCGTTCATATCTAGTATCATATAAACATTAGTGTGAAATTGTAAGAAGGTTGAGGAACATTCTAAAAACATTTAGGCATGTCGACACAAGACTGAGGCACGGCGACATAATGAAAGCGATACAGAGCTACGAAATCTGAAGTGCACACGAAGATGATCAGGAGATTTTGCAAGAACATAAAGGATATAAGAGTATATACCCATTTGTTGAGGATATGAAAGTGTCTCTGGAGGTTTCTCAAAGTCTGCAATGTTAGCAATGCTTATACCCCACTTAAACGTCGGTGCCCAAAAATGTACTGCAAATTACAGAAAAATATCATTTATTAAATTTCAGCTGCTTCTTTAGCTAATTTGATCAAATCTACCAAAATTACACTTTCTTGCTTACAACAAGAATCATCCAGCCTTCATGTTAAAAATTGAAATAGAATCATGTATTTGAAAAACCTTAATTAAAACTAAGCGATGATCATATATTCATATATCAAACTCAGCGATGATCATATACTAAAAGTTCTTAACAAAAAATCTTCCGTGAAGATAGAATCGTAGAGAATTTAGCAACAAAATATGAAATTTCAGAATTACATATTAACTAGCCATCCAAATTGGATTATCCTCAAAGAAAGTAACTCACTAGTCTTAGGTCCTGCAGGATGATTCCAGAGAGCTTGAAGCTTCGAAGTTGCCATTGATTGTTCTTTGTCAACGTTGTTCAAGATTCTATGAACAATTCGTCTCTACACATAGGCCAATTAAACAGAATTATTTATTCATGAACATTTGACAAAACTCTCTCGTTGACTATTCTAAATCTGATTTGCATGCCAATCATTTTTTTTTTTCTTTTGGTCGAAGTAAATAATATTATTTATCAAAGGAAACTACCATAGATGTTCGTAAGAAGATGTAAACAAAAGATTCATTAAATTTTGATGTATTAAAACTACGTTAAAATAATGGAAATAAAATAGTGATTGAAAAAGTAGAAAGACTAATAGATTATAGATCAATCACAAACTGCCATTTATAGCTGAGACTGGAAAATTTTAGTAGGGATCATGTTACGGTGCAACCATAATTACGTGATTCGGTTCGGTTTCGGTTTCATCAAATAACCCGTATGATTGATAATATTTTGGTTTCGGTTTCGGTTTCGGTTCGGTTTTAACAGTGAAACCGTTCGGTTTTTCGATTTTTATATAATGCAACTAGGGTAATACGTAAGGTTTCTATGCATATATTACATTATTAGGTATTATTATTTTTTATTAGAATGTCAATTAGGAAAAAGAAAACAAATTTATATTATACGAGACATCTTTTCACTTTTTTTCTATTAACTTTTTGGTTCTCTAATATTACATTTGGTTTTTATTGATTTTCATCTCAATTCTAGTTTGAAATTTATCACGATGTTTTATTTATTTTTTTAGTTTGATAACGTTCATTCTACATTTGGAGACAATTTTTTCTCTTTTCTATATAAGTTTGATCTTCTTCTTTTTTTACATATATATTTCGTAAATAGATCATGATATCGGCTTTAAACACCGAAACCCAACCGAAACCAAATTGAATCGAAGGGTATACGGATATTTATGGTTTTATTTTTGATTAAACGATAAACCGTAAACCGAATAAAACCGAACCCAACCCAACGGAAATACAAACGGTTTTAAAATGCTTTATGTTTTTACCAAACCGATAAACCGAAAAACCAAACCGAACCGTAACCAAACCGTAAACCGAAATGCCCACCCAAATAAATTCGCCCACCCAAAATCTGAATTCAAAAAATACTCGGAAATTGTAATTATAAAATTTGAGTCTGAACTATCTGCAGATACCCAAATTAATTTATTTTTTGGGGATCTATATTTTAACAACAATAACAATTTGTTCAAAACTTACAACTTCAATATAACTCAATATATATAATTGAATAATGCATTTTAGATACCATTTGAAAGATGATTTCAATATCTAAAAATAAAATTAAAAATCATATTTAATGAAAGTATATGAAATACATAATATTTACGGTTTACTTGCAATTTAATCCAATTTATGCAATATGTATTGGTTCTTAACATGAAATTTTTATGAAATAAATCAAACTACAGTATAAGAACATATACATACAGTTTCAATTTACTTTTCTAAAATATCCCAAAATCGCCATTTTCAAATCATTTTTAACATAAATCTTTTACAAATTCAACACTTATATATATATATATATATATATATATACAAATCAGTGAATATTCTAAAATGGTCCAATGAGCCAAACATATGGAACAATGTCAAGAAAATACAAATCAATAGCTAACGTCGAGTGACTCGTGCCAAACTATCCGCTTTCGTAATAATGAACTTTTTAGATAAAGAAAAACATTGTTAGAAATTATGTTACCGCAACAAAAGTTTGCTCACAAAAAAGAATCACTTTAGAGATTTATTGTAGTAAATTTGTTATCTTGGAGGTTCCTAATTTGAGAGCTAAACATTAAAGGTTTAGAGTGTCACTTAAGTATCTTTATGATTGTTTTTCTTAAAAATAGATGAGATATATGATGATTGAAAACGATATAAAGTTACAAAGTTTGATTGATGACATAATTTGGAGAGGAAACATCCCAACATGCATGTAAAGGACTTGATGAATAAAGTAAACAAGATTTTAAAGGGAGGGTCAGTACTACTAATTACCATACAAATGTCATCATGGTTCGCCATATACGTCGAAGAAGAGATAATTTGAAACTAGTTGAACCAAAAAAGAGATAATTTGAATTTTTTACCAAGTGAACTTTGGTCTTGTGGTACTTAAAAGATATTTAAAATTATTAGTTTGAGTTTATTTGGGAGGAGTGTTAATGTCTTAAATGTGATAGTATTTACGGTTGGCTCCGGATATCGGAAGAGATTATGAACCAAATGTTCGGAACTTCAACGGTCTATAAAAAATAAGAGATAATTTGAAATTTATGTGAAATTAATGTTTGAATGTCGACCCATAATGAATAATAGACCGGGTATCTGAATCATGATGAATGAAAGTGAAATGTGAGGGAATGGAAGCTTTGAAATTGAATTTGGTTTTATTAATTTGATTATTACAACCTTTTTCAAATGTGGGTCAACCTACCTTTTTACATAGTAAATGAAATTATAAATGGTGTTTGTAACATCTTGTCAACAACACAAATGTTATAAATGAACACTTACAGTTACAGAGATGCCTCCTTTGTATATCAAGAAATCGATTTCGTTTAGAAGCAATTTTACATCAACACATTCTGCATCAAATCTTTTTAAAGAGCTCATCCGAGCCATTAACTAGAGATTGGATTGAATGAAATCCAGTGTATCTTCATAATTTCTACATGATTTTCTCTGAGTTTTTTTTTTTTATATATACTTTTATTTTTTTTATAACAACAATAACAAGCATTAAGCTAGGCTCGAACCCAGGCGGTGTCAGTGACGAGACTACCACAAACCACTAAACTACAAGTCTTGGTATTTAGAAAAAAATAGTTACTCAAGGTTTTTTCTTTTTAATTTATGTTTAATTTTTTTTTTTAACATGTTGATGAATTTTTGAGAAAAATTGACAATTTGTTTAAAACCAATTTAGATTTATACTTTGGATGATTAATTCATTGAAACTAGAAATTATCTAAATCAATTCTATTTGATTAGTTGAAATGACATCATGTTTTAGGTCCGAGTAAAAAAATCTTATGAATAGTCTTTTGAACAATTACAATAACACTAGAAATAATATTGGTATGGCAAAAGTTTGGATCACTTCCTTACTACCAAACTAAACTAAATTATTGAAAGAAAACTATATCCTATATCAATTATCTGCAGTAAATAATAACAAAAAATTTAGAAACAAAAATGTTTGAAACAAAAATAATATATCATAATTTTGTTTGTCGTTCAGAACCATCCGTTTATACTACTGGATTTAAAGCATGAATAACTCGTCTCAAATAGATTTGAAATAGTGATCTTAGTTATAGCAATATGTTGTCTGCGCCAATCAACATGTACTAAGCAACTCCAACTCTGTCGTTCCAAACTTTTCGGCTCTTTGGGACAGAACATAAACTTTATTTTTTGTATTAATTAACTACACAAACTCTTATTACTCTTTATAGATAGCCAAATGAAACTGAACCAGAGCTAATCCAGATTATAAGCGTAATAGAAATCACGATTTCGCTCTTTGACATACAACATGAACTTTTGCTTTGTATCAATTCACTACATGGACTTTTATTTCTCTCCTTAGATAATCAAATGAAATTGAACCAGGGCAAAATCGGATTATAAGAAATCACGATTAGCGTTATGATTAATTGAATTTTAAACGATAATTCTGTTTATCGGAACCGTCTAAACCAAGCTTAAACATTAAAACTAACTAAACCGGCCTAAATCAAAAACGTTAATTATCCAGTTTAGCTCTGGTAAATGAAACATATTTCGATTAAAGAAAAGTAATATGTAACAAATATATATATATATATATAACAAATTTTAATAAGTACATTATTTTGGTTATTGTTTTAAAACTCAACTAAATCATAAGAAAAAACAGAAAAATTTAGAAATATATGACGAATTTATATGATGGCATTTCTGAAAAAATAGTGATAAATTTTTACCAAAAAAAAAAGTTATGATTAAAGGAATTGGATCTTGGTTAAACCGAGACATAAGTTGATTAAAATATCCATTACTAATTCAAAGGCAGGTTACTCGACTGGTTAGAGTGGTGCTAAATCATTACGTAAGCCGAGTTCGTGGTGTTAAACAATCTGCGACGAAATATGAAGGAGTAATTTGGAAAAAAACCTTTAAACTTGGGGATATATAAGTAAAAAAGCAACCCGCTAATTAAAATTGTGGGGGCGTTAAGTGGCACATCAACCAATCAAAGAAACCTCTTGCTCGAAGTTTTGTCTTAAATGAAAAGTGAAACCAACAAATCACGTCATCAATTTTTGAAAGAGGTAAAAAACCAAACATATCGTCTCTTTTCTTTCTTTCTTTTCTCTCCATCTTCACTGCCACTCAGCAACAACACTTACAGCTCCTTCAGATTCTTTCTCTTCCACACAAGAAGGAGATACAAGAAACTCTCTCTGAAAAAATGGCGGGTGGATTACAATCTCATCAGTTACCAGGTGGACTCTACGTTTCAGGTAAAGAACGTTCCAAAGAACGTCCACCGACAATGGCCTCTCGTGCCATGCCTTACACCGGTGGCGATATCAAAAACTCCGGCGAGCTCGGGAAGATGTTCGACATCTCCGTCGCTGATTCTCCTGTCGCTCCGTCTTCCAGACATAACAGTGGAGGGTCCGTTCGATCCGGATCTCTATTGGGTCCGACTAGAAAATCATCAGGTCCTCTCTCCCAGCTTCAACCAACCGGTTTAATCACCTCCGGTCCGCTCAACAAGTCCGGTCCAATTGGGAGCAATAATCATCATCATCCTCATCATAATCATCAGCAATCCAGCAAACCCAAATACGGATCAGCTGTAACGGTTCTGAACGCTGATCCGGATCGGGTCCGGTTTAATGTACCAAAACCTGTGATTTGGGCAGTGTTGATAATTGTAGCGATGGGGTTGCTAACTGGTGGGTTTATCTCTGTTGCGGTGAAGAAGCCATTCGTTATAGCGGTTATTGGGGCGGTTATTTTTCCAGCCGTCTTGGTTTTTGTGTGGAATTGTGTTTGGGGAAGAAGAGGGTTTTTGAGTTTCGTTAAGAATTATCCAA
>OVAF01001553.1:0-20978 GCA_900406245.1 Odontarrhena argentea | reverse complement strand
AAAGTAAACTATGCCCCAGAAATATAATTTATAGACCCACCACCACTTATATGTGTATTTAATAAGCGCACAAAAACTTCTAACAGTTAGCTCATTTAAAAATCCAAATAATTAGTGTGCTAATTATCGTTAATTATTATACGTAACAACAATCTAAATGCATGGCTTTAATCACTATACCATGCACCAAACGACTACATTATTTCATGCGAAATGAATCATTGAAAAAAAAAAAAACTACTGAATGATCAGTAATTCGTCGACGAATACTAACTCAACAAACTAAACCAATAATGACCTTTAGTTACTCTTCATTATAGTTTCATTAATTTCCCAATACAAAAGATCATAAAATTAAAAAGTAATACCAATGACATGTCAATCGATCTCAATAAAAATTTGGAACAAAAATTATCTTTATTGTAGAAAGTAGAAACAATTGTTGGAACAATCAAGAGAAAATATTTATATATATTATTATCACTATATGTGATATTATGATATATATTGACTATACTTATAGTGAGTTGACTGTTTATAACAAAATGAAAGTTGAGTTGACTGTAAAAGTCAACTAAATAGCAAAAACAAATTATACCACACCGACCCTAATGATTTCACAGTTGGCCAGCTCAAGGCGTGTGACTAATAAATTACAAGTTATATGTATTCATAATTTCCACTTAATATTATAAGATGTAAATGGAAATGGGAAGTATGATTGCATTCTGGTTTATATGTCTTCTTCAGAACAATAATACGAATTATAGTAGTAATCATAAGATAAAGAAATGAACACAAATAAAAAAGAGACTCAGATTTATATAAAGAGAGCATTAAAAGATAAATGAGCATAAGTTTCTAGATCTAAGCAATGATGTGTTTATATACACGGAGGCGACAGTTATTTTTTTGTTTAAGTTGATCAATTACTATACTTTAATTTGTGGATTCGGTTCAGTCTTCTGCTAAACCGGTTTTGACTTGGTTGATGGAGTTGTTAATTGGGCTATTGCAAGAATAGGCCCAAACCAGTGGTGAAAATGGCCTACATCTGAAAGCCCACTCGAAAAGTTGTTAGAGGATATCTTTTTAGTTTAGTAATCTCGTTTGCGTAATATGTTGAATAAATGTTCTAGCAATACCTTTCAGTCAAAACAATTAAACTCACATTTCAGTTCCAAGTTGAAGATAAACAATGGACTAAGAATATGGCTAAATGTTGGTTCAATGATATAAGATCTTTTTTCGTAAAAAATCAATAAAATAAAATAAAAACAACATCAACATGATTTACTTAAGGATTGGCTAGAAGCTAAAGAACAGTTTGATACGCTTCCGGTTACACCTACTCCGGTTAGGTCACGCTCTTCATGTTGGGAACCACCTCCTCCGGGATGGTGGAAATGTAATTTTGATGCTTCGCATAATAGTGATTATGATTGTACAGGTGTTGGATGGATTATTCGTGATACAAATGGGTGCCATATAATGTCAGGACTAGCAAAGTTACATGCTACGCAATCTCCACTCCACGCTGAAGCAACTGCGTTTCTCTATGTTCTACAATTGGTATGGATTAAGGGATGGCGACATGTTTGGTTTGAAACAGATAATCTTGAGTTAACTCGTTTAATTAATCATAGCCAAGATCATAACTTTCTAGGACCACTTCTTCATGACATCCGGGTATGGACAGCAAAGTTACCATTATGTTCTCTTGACCAGGTGAATCGTGAGAAGAATCAAGCAGCGGACATCTTAAGCAAAAAAACTATTGCTCTTTCTAATTCTTCTGTAGTTTTTTCTGTTCCTCCGTGTTATTTAATTAAGTATTTGTATTCACCTTATACTGTTTAATTTGATAAAGTCAGATGTTCAAAAAAAAAAACATGATTTACTTAAATCTAAATTATTTGTTGAAATAGATCACTTGTCTGTTAAAAAAAAAAATTGAATTATTAGAAAAAAGGAAAACAAAAAAAAATATNGCAGGGAGCGGGACTCGATCCCGGGTGCACTGGTGTTATCTGCCTTCTGTGGACTTACTGTCTGCCACTAGGCCAAGACCACTTGTGCAAAGTTGTTAGAGGATATATTTTTAGTTTAGTAATCTCGTTTGCGTAATATGTTGAATAAATGTTCTAGCAATACCTTTCAGTCAAAACAATTAAACTCNAGGAAATCAAACTACAATTAAAATTGAGCATTGAAAAAAAACATTAAAATTTGTAAACAAGGTGAATGAAAAGTATTACAATAAAAATTGTTAATTTACTATTTTATCTAGAATCATAACTCTGTATAAATAGAGAAGGGCTTAGGCTTTGTATTATAATTAAGAAAACTAAAATCCATTCAAAGTCCAACATTATCGAACTCGATTAGGATACCCGGATAATTAAAAACCAACTAATCTCGCGTCCAAACAGTCCTTATTTCACAAAACCCCAGACTCCATACATAAAGGAAATTTTCTTTACTTGTCCAGAGACCTCACGAAGACTCTCACAAGATTCAACAATGGCAGAAGAAGCAAAAGCTAAAGGAAACTCCGCTTTCTCCTCCGGCGACTTCACCACCGCAATTCAACACTTCACTGAAGCAATCAACCTCTCCCCAACCAATCACGTCCTCTACTCGAACCGTTCCGCCGCTCACGCCTCGCTTCACCAATACTCCGAAGCTCTCTCCGACGCCAAGAGAACCGTCGAGCTAAAACCCGATTGGCCCAAGGGTTACAGTCGTCTCGGAGCTGCTCACTTGGGGCTAAACCAGGCTCAAGAAGCTGTATCGGCTTATACCAAGGGTTTGGAGATTGATCCGAGTAACGAGGCGTTGAAATCTGGATTAGCTGATGCGAAGAAGGCTGCTTCTAGGTCAAGGCCACCGACGAGTGGGGCGAATCCGTTTGGTGATGCGTTTCAGGGACCAGAGATGTGGGCGAAGCTCACGGCTGATCCTTCGACGAGAGTGTTTTTACAGCAGCCTGATTATGTGAATATGATGAAGGAGATTCAGAGGAATCCGAGTAATCTTAATTTGTTTTTGCAAGATCAGAGAGTTATGCAATCTCTTGGGGTTTTGTTGAATTTGAGACCTCCTGGTGGTGATGATGAGAATGAGAAGGAGGTTCCTGACTCTGATATGGGAGAGAGTCACAGGGAAGAGGTGCCTGATGTTGTGATGAAGGAACCCGAGCCTGAGCCGGAGTTGACTGAGGAGAAGGAGAAGAAAGAGAGGAAGGAGAATGCTCAGAAGGAGAAAGCTTTGGGGACTGCTGCTTACAAGAAGAGGGACTTCGAAACTGCTATTCAGCATTACTCCAATGCTATGGAGATTGATGATGAAGATATCTCGTTTATCACAAACCGTGCTGCTGTGTATCTGGAGACGGGAAAGGTATGATTTTCTTATGTTTAGATCTCTTTGTTGATAGGCTAGAGTGATTTGCTTGGCATTAGATACGATAGCGGTTTAGTTTATATGTCAATGTGTTTGATTTCAGTTCGATGAGTGCATTGAGGATTGTGACAAGGCTGTGGAAAGGGGTAGAGAGCTTAGATCAGATTATAAGATGGTAGCCAGAGCTTTGACTAGGAAAGGAACTGCTTTGACTAAAAAGGCCAAATGCTCGAAAGACTATGAACCTGCCATTGAAGCTTTCCAGAAGGCTCTTACAGAGCATCGTAATCCTGATACATTGAAGAGGTTGAATGAGGCTGAAAGAGCGAAGAAAGACTGGGAGCAGAAGGAGTACTTTGATCCTAAACTTGGAGATGAAGAGCGTGAAAAAGGTATTCTCTTCTACAATTAAATCTCGTTTGTGAGAAAAAGAGCTTATTAGTTTCTGTTATTGCTGAAACGGTGTTTGTAATACAGGTAATGAATTCTTCAAGGAGCAGAAGTATCCTGATGCGATAAAACATTACACTGAAGCTATCAAAAGGAACCCAAAAGACCCGAAAGTAAGGCCACTTTTTCATTCGTATGCTCTCAAGGTTTTCTACATTGATTTCCTGTTTTGAGTGAAAGACTAACTATCTGCTTTTTTGCACCCATGTTAGGCATATAGCAACCGAGCTGCATGTTACACTAAGCTTGGTGCATTGCCTGAAGGACTGAAGGATGCGGAAAAGTGTATTGAGCTCGATCCGACCTTTTCTAAGGGATACAGCAGAAAAGCTGCAGTCGAATTCTTCATGAAGGAGTATGACACTGCGATGGAAACATACCAAGAGGGTCTCAAGCATGATCCTAATAATCAAGAACTTCTGGATGGTGTTAGAAGGTATATATATACACACATCTACAAGGAGAGTAATAACTCTTTTATCTATATACCATGAGTTTGCATGATATGATTAAAATCTGTTCTGCAGATGTGTACAACAAATTAACAAGGCTAATCGCGGGGACCTTACTCCTGAGGAATTGAAAGAGAGACAGGTTAGTAGACTCTGATAATTCTCACAAATATATACCCCAGTATCGATTGAAACAGGATCAGGTTGTGAACTTTGGGTCTCCATTTGTTGTGCAGGCAAGGGGAATGCAAGACCCAGAAATCCAAAATATCCTCACAGATCCTGTGATGAGACAGGTAAAGATATACAAATGTCATCGTTCAACTTGTAAATTGTTATTTGAATGTATGATGCGACTGAATCAGATAACCTGTTGTGAGAGATCATGTTTGAGGGATTGGATTTGTATGCTAGCATGCCTCTTAACAATCTAAAACCTGTCTTGTCCAAACAGGTACTGAGCGATCTTCAGGAGAATCCGATCTCAGCGCAGAAACACATGCAAAATCCAATGATCATGAACAAGATTCAAAAGCTTATTAGCGCCGGGATAGTCCAGATGAAATAAGCTCAGAAGGGGTGATAGGACATCAAATATCATTTTGCAGTTTCATTTTTTTTTTCTATTATCTTTTCAACTTCCAACATTTTATAAAAACGGCTCTGGCTTCTATGCATATGGTTCAACAATTTATGTCGAATTCCATTTTTTGATACTTGCTCAATCTCAATAGATTGAATATTTAATCTATAGAAACTGATTACCAAACATGTGGTCCAAGCTAGTGAAAACAGCTTGTAGATAGTTGCCTTGGTAATGCTGAAAAAGGAAAGTAATGTCTTAATCTCATGATAAGTTCTGGTTTAGTGCTATCTTCCTCTACTCGCATTATGACATTTATAGCAAATATATAAAAGTGTTGTTTAAATCTTTTTGACAAGTCAATTATTTCACAAGATATATATACAATCCAAATGATACAGAGAATAGAAGGATCCATACAAATGAAAGGAGAGAAGGAAGGAAAAGGAATCATACCGATATGTCTTCTCTGAAATTTGCTCTTGATCATTGATTATACAAAACCAACTTGCAGGAAGGTAAGAAACGGATTCTTGTGGCTTCGTCCTCCCATTGAACCTTTTCTTTCCATTCTTCATCTCCATATTCTATGACAAGTTCTTCACCCGCATTGCAACTTTGAGAATCCAATGGAAGCTTTCTCAGCTTTTGACAGTTATTTTGTACGTTGATCTTAGTTAGATTTGAAAAAGGCAAAGGACTCTTGTAGATGCTATTCAGCTTAGGTAAATCCCACAAGTGTATATATTCCAGTTTCCGGAAAGGAACAATATCCGCCTTGCTCCCTGTGAAAATCATGGAAGCTTTCTCTTGGCTTATTATTTCTTCTACTTTGCTTGAGTTCCAAACATTGAGATGCGTGAGGTTAGGAGCGAACAACAACCAAGTCAAATCTTTGAGCTCATCGCAACCAGCTATCAAAACTTTGGATAGGTGGGGAAAGCATGGACTTGCTAGACTTGTGTTCCTTTCTATAAGTATCTCCCGCATTCCACATGCCGCTATGAAGACTTCGCGGAGATTTCCTATAGCTGGTAGACTCAATACCCCGACTGATTCTTCGTCAAGGAACTTAATAGATACCTTCTGAATACAACTTACCAACTTGTGAGAGCATAGTAGTTGTTTTAAAGCCGAACTTGACGTGATCTCTATGGTTAGAACTTCTAAATGTTCCAAGCATTTTAGCTCCTCCAACAAGCTCGTGGTTAGCCCCATTAAGAAATTTAGTAGTCTCAGAGTCTTCAAACTCGACAAATTTGATATCCCTGTAACACCCTCAAGGTTCAACATAGACTCTAAATTCAGATGCATCAGCTTCTTCAACTTTTGCAAGCCAACCGGTAAACGCCCTATGTTTGACTCTGACAAGTCGAGATATCGCAAAGAAACCAGCTCGGATATTTCCTCTGGCAATCCCCTGAGTTTGACATTCCACGAAAGATCCAAAACAACTAATCTTGGCATCGAACGAAAGAATTCCCCGGAGATACTTACCAGACGGCGGTTGTCCTGAAGAAACAAAGTTGTGAGGTTAGGACACTCAAGACTGCCATGTATTTCTTCAATTCTGTTATCTTCAATTGCCATCCTCTTCACAACCTTCCAGTCATTGACCTTTGGTATCTCATTTAACCCGACTCCAGCTCGTACAAAGTAATTTCCTTTATGCTTCCCAAGATCAGATGCTATCCACAGAGCCATTTCGCGTACCACATCATGCATTTTCACATATGACTTGTTGTTGTACTTTCCTCCTTCCAACAATAAAGAAGCACGCACGAGGGTACCGAGGATTACATAGCCTTGGTTCACAGCTTCTTCTTTACTTTCATATCCATCAATGAGTCCCTCACAGATCCAGTAATCTATTAGTCTTTCTTTCTCTATCAGAGTATCTTCGGAGAACAGAGAACAATACTGGAAACAAGATTTGACACGGTCACTTTCAAGATTGTCGTAGCTATACTTCAAGATCGGAAGAATCTTCTCCTTCACGTCACTAAAATCTGCAGCATATGTTTTCAAAACATCAACTGCATGATTCCATTCTTGTGTCGTCCTCTTGCATGCCATTGTCTCTCCTATGACGTTTAGCGCTAGTGGCAAGCCACAACAATGTCGGACCAATTCTCTTGCAATTTTTGTAATGTCCGGGTGGCTTTTTAGTGTTGTTTGCCCAACTTTTTTCTTGAACAAATCCCATGCATCATGTGTACCTAAACATCGGACTTCAATCGGTTCATGATCCCCCATGCTCGCACATACGCCTTGGCTGCGAGTGGTGAATGCTATTTTGCATCCGTTTTCACTTGTTGGATTCGGGATTCCAATCTCGGTTAATTCCACTTTCCTCCAAATATCATCCAAAAGCAACACAAATCTCTTTCTGCTTAGAAACTTGAATATGTCAACCGCCTTCTGGTTTTCTCTTTTCTTGTTCCATTCCACACCTTCATATCCTATTATTTCGCCAATCTCTTTTTGTATCTTGTGGATTTGTAGATCACTGGAAACCACAACATAAACGACTATGTCAACACCATCATTTGCATCACACAAATCAACAAACCTGTTGTTGATTTGTGTGAGAAGAGTTGTTTTTCCTACTCCACCCATACCGTAGAGACCCATGATCTGCGTCCCATCATCCATTAGATGGTTCCACGCCTTCTCGAGAATTGATTCCTGACCAACGATTGTAGCTTGTACCGGCCTTTCCTCCCCCATAGCTCTAGTAGCTGGATGAGCCACCTCTTCGAAAACGCCTTTGGATTTTAAATCTTCAACCATATTCAACATCATGGAAACCCTTTTCCCATAAAGATAGCTCAATCTCAAGTTTTTCGAGCCAACACCATAGAAACACAACCTTTGAAGCTCAATACTTCTAGTAATATCTAGTTCATTGTATTGGGATATGATATTCTTGACTCTCTTTAGCCATACCTTGATTTGATGAAGCCTTTGTAGACCTCTTTCTTCCGCTGTCTGCACCCTCCGTAGTAGGTCAGCTCGCACTGCCTTGAGATCTTCCATGGCCATATCCAAAGCTTTGAGATTCTTTTTGAGATTTTGAATGTATTTGAGTTCGCCGCAAAAGCAGCTACTGAGACGGTTCAACTCTTGATCACATGAGACTTCGAGGGAGATACAACTACCCATCTTGCTTTTGATATGCAAAGACAGATTCTACAAACAAACTAGGAAGCTTTATCTTAATTTGCGAATTAGTGAACAAGATGCAATAAATAAAATAAATAACTCCTCTCCTTGGAGTTTTGCTGGAGACTTTGATTTTAACTTTTAATGAGTCAATGTCTTGTTTTGCATCGTCATTAAGCATAGTAGCATCGTATTTTTATGTAATATTGTAGCAAGAGTCCAAGAATATGACAGTTGTAGACGCAACTACAGTGGCTATGTCATTTTCATTGCTGGTAAACAATGGAAATTACCTACAAAAATGTTTGAAATAGTCCCCAAAAGTAATGCTTTACCAAGTTAGTCATATCGTTACAGATTAGTTAAACAACGTAACATTGTTTATTAGGAAAGTTAACAGAAACAGAGTCTCTCTGTTTCACTAGACTCTGTTTTATTCTTCAATATCTTTCTTGTTGCTTGAGAAACAGTGTCATTGCTAATTATTCATTTATAGAAACCATATATATTTTAAGAAAACCAGAGCAAGATGAGATTACACATGGATTTCAAAAACAACTTAAAACAAGGAATGATTTTTTTTTTTTTTTTTTGTTTGATAACCGTGGGGATCCTAAAGACTTTCTGGGCCCAAAGACTAATCCCACGAGGCCTTGCATCCGGTTAGGTGTTATTCCAACTTAATGGCACGGCTAGGTGGCCAATGCGAATCGAACCCAGGTGACGGAGGTCCCAGCTGGGACTCCTTTACCACCTGAACCAACGCGGATTGGTTTAAAACAAGGAATGTTACTGTGAGTTATCAAAAGTTTTATCTAAAACATACAGATTATTAACCCTTCATCTTTTATTTAATCTGCAATATAACCCTCAACTATATATAAAATTATAAAATCATATGATATTGTCTACAGAATCATAAATATGATGTTTTGGGTTTTTTAACAAAACAAAAATGACAACTGAGAAATAAAAATCAAAACAATATTTTTTTGAAACTTCTAGTCTAACATAAATCTAGAAAGGTTAAATAAAATCAATATTAAATATAAAATATTAGGGGTGGCATTTTCCGTTTTCAACAATTGAATACAACACTTTTTAAAAAAGTTCATAAAATACCGCTTTTTCGAAACATAAAACTTTATATTTAAATATTTGAAATACCAAAAATACAAAAAATGATTTTTAAGGATTCCTAATTTATGTTTTTTGGATTTGGGTTAACTAATAGTCTAATTCATATTTAGAGTTTAGTTTTGAAAGGTTGAAGTGGGTTGAATATGGGTAGAGTTTCTGCCAAACCAAAAATCCAAAAAACCGATATATAAGTCTAGTGTTGAAATGATCATATTGTCAAAAAAGAAAGGGACATACTCTATTTACATAGGTTATTAAATGCATATTAATATTATTGTTCAATGTAGATTTAATTTTAAAATTGTAGCCTCGGGGGAACTATAAGATTGAAAGCATTAGATAAACATACATGGCAATTCAACACATGTTACAAGAATGAAGAGTCTTTTGTCCAAAGAGTAAGCGAAAAGGACTTATTAGATATATTACAGTGCTTTTTAAGCGAGAAAGCGAGAAATTTTTTAATATTTGAATCAAACAAAAGAGAGATTAAAAGGGAAAATTTCATAAAAAACCTTGAATTTTATTTCTTTTTCCAATTTAATTCTCAAACTCTTTTGGTATCCAGTTTCCTACTCCAACTATTTTAATTGTCCATTTTAATTTCCGAACTCTTCATCGTATACTCATTTTGCATTTATACCAAACGGATACTTAACATCCGTTAAATATATTAATATTTTAATATAAAATATTAATAAAATATTAAAAAAGAAAAAAAAATAAGAAAAATCCATCATTTTTTTTTGAAAAAAATCAAAATTTTCTTAAAAAATTCAAAAAAATTGAGGACAGAAATAAAAAAATATATTATAGATTCACTTTTGAATTTGAAAATAAAAATTATATTCATAATTTCTAAAATTAAAAAGCATAAAAATCTAAAAAATCTTAAAACTTATCAAATACATAAAACGTAATACTCGACCCAATACCAAAATTTTTGAGATTATAATTTTTTATATCATGTTTTTTTTTTATCAAGTTATGTTGTAAATTTTTTTAACAAATTTTTTTTTGTTGATAATCTTACAAATTTTGGGATTGATCTATCGCTTTTATTTAAAAATATAAGCTAATATCAATACATAGAATTTTGAAATCCTGTATATCTAAGAATTTTGAAACTTTTCTAATTTCAGAAAAAATAATTTTTATTTTTAAAGATATTTTGTAATCTTATAATTTTGGGATTAATTTACATATATTTTACAATGGGAAAAAATATATCCTAAAATATAATTTTGTAATTAATAATCTTGTTAGAATTTTTTTTAATCATTTTTAAGGATTTTTAGAGATTTTTAAGATTTTTAAAATATATTTATAATATTTTTGATTAAAATAATATTATTTCAATATTAAAAAATTCGAAAAACAACTTCCGTTAAGTGTATGTTAGATCGAGGTTGTTAAGTGGGCATGACTACGAAAACTGGAGAATTAAAGTGGGCAAATAAAATAGTTGGAGTAGGAAACTAGTACTATAAGAGTTCGAGAATTAAATTGGAAACGGAATAAAATTCAGAGTTTTTTATGGAATTTTCCCAAATTAAAAGGATAGGAACGTATAATGATGAGTAGTGTAAATCAATGAAAAGATAATGTTCTGTCCTTTATTCCTCTCACGTGGAAGATATATATACAACTTTAAACTACCGACTCTCTACATATTACATATTTATCAATATAAATATGGAAACATAATATACAATGCAATATATAGAAACTATACCCATACTCTCCAACAAGTAGCGACTTGGGTTTGAGGTAAGAAACGGTGTCGGGTGGCTTCATCCTCCCATTCAACTCTTTCCATCCATTCTTCATCATCGTACTCGATGACAAGATCTTCAACTTTGCCGACGCTTTTAGAATCCAATGGAAGCTTTCCCAGCTTTGGACAACTGTTTAAGACGAGCTCGTTGAGACATTCAAAAGGCAGAGCATTCCAGTAGATGCTCTTCAGTTCTGGCAATTGAAGCAAGCTGAGGACTACTAGTCTCTCGAAAGGAATAATATTGCATCTCTCCTTCTCTAAAATACTTGCAGCTTTCTCTTCGCTTATTATCTCCTCTATTGTATTTGATGTCTGCACATATAGACTTGAAAGATTTGGAGCAAAAAGCAGCCACGTCAAATCTTTAAGACCATCAGAACGTACTATCTTCACAACAGAGAGGTTAGAGAAGCATGGCTTTGTAGGACTTTTGTTCCATGCTATCTTCTTTATCTTTATCTCCTCCATCTTACAATCCCGTATGACGACTTCATCTAGATTATCCATAGCTGGCAACGTTACTACCCTTACTGTTTCTCCTGGACGCTCTACAATTCGCATGCATTGCATAAGTCTCCCCACTCTAGAATTATGTAACCATTGCTCCCCAAACATACTTGACGAGATATCTGCATTTACGATCTCTAGATGTTCCAATTGCTCCAACTCCTTCACGAGGCTCTTATCTAGCCAAACATTGGAATATAGTAGTTTCAGTGTCCTCAAACTTGACAGATTTGATATCCCTAGTAAACTCTCAAGTTTTTTTGTGTTATTCAAATTCAGATACATTAGCATTTTCAACTCTTGCAAACCAACAGGTAGTAGCTCTATATATGTCCCAGACATGTCAAGATGTCTTAAAGAAACCAACCTTGATATTTGCTCTGGCAATTTCCTAAGATCGTAATTATTCGATAAATCCAATACAAGCAGCCTAGGCATAAACTGGAAGAATTCACCTGAAATACTTTTCAAGGAGTTTGCTTGGAGGAGAAGAGTTGTGAGTTCAGGACACTTGTGGCTCTCGGATATCATTCCAATTTCATTTTTCATCAACGACATCCTTCTCACGTTCTTCCAGTTCTCCACTTCTGGTATTTCACGTATTCCGATGCCAGCTTGCACGATACATCTCTCTTTATGCTTCCCGAGATCAGACGCTATCCATAACGCCATATCACGAACCACATCATGCATTTTCACCTTTGAACTATTGTCTCTTTCCACCAACAACAAACATGCACGGATAAGGGTACCAATTATTTCATGACCTTGGTTATATGCTTTCGTTCTACCTACCTTTTCATCTATGAACCCTTCACCTTTCCAGTACTCTATTAATTCGTCTTTATCTATAAGAGAATCTTCAGGAAACAGAGAGCAATAGAGGAAACACGATTTCATCTGCTCACTGTTTAAAGCATCATAGCTATACTTTAAAGTCGGAAGAATTTTGTCTTCCATGCCTGAAAATTTTGAGGCATATGAAGTCAAAACGTCGAGTGCCCCTCGCCATTCTTCCACTACGGTTTTGCTCGACATAGTTTTGCCGATGACATTGAGCGCTAGTGGTAGGCCACGACATTCTCCAGCGACTTTCCTTGCGAGTTCTGGAATGTCTGGGTGACCTCTCAGAGTGTCTTCCCCAACATTCTTTTTGAACAAATCCCAGGATTTTTCGGTGTCCAAACAACGAACTTCAATTGGGTCATGAACCTTCATGCTCCCACACACATTTAGATATCGGGTGGTAAATGCTATCTTGCACTTGTTTTTTCCGTCCGGATAAGGGACTCCAATCTCACTTAAATCCCACTCCTTCCATATATCATCCAATAACAACACAAACTTCTTTCTCCTAAGAACCTTGTGGAGCTCGACGGCTCTCTCCATTTCGTTTTTCTCCTCCCACTCTTTCCCTTGGAGGCCTAGTTTTTTCCCGATATCTCCTTGAATCTTATGTATTGTTGCATTTTGAGACACCACAACCCATATTACAATATCAAATCCGCCAGGTATTTCAGAAAGCTTGTTATTAATCTGTGTCAGAAGGGTGGTTTTGCCAACTCCACCCATACCATACAGACCCATAATTCCAACTTTATCGTCCATTAGACGGTTCCATACCTTTTCGAGCATCGTTTCTTGACCAACAATGGTGGGTTGAATAGGCAACTCTTCCACCTTAGCTATAGGAGTTGCCTCAGTCACCACATCAAATTCTCCTAGCGAACTAAGACTCTCAACCTCTTTCAACATCTGGACAACCCTTTTCCCATAATGACAGCTCAATCTCAAATTTGTTGAGCCATAACCACATAGACACAACCTTTCAAGCTCACGCTTACTAGTACTAAGAAGATCATTAAATTCTTTTTCAGTGTTTAGGATACTCGTAAACCATACCTGGACTTGAGCTAGCCTTTGACGTTTCCCTGTAAACTCTTCTCTGTTTACCCTCTCTTGCACATCGTCTCGCTTCGCCTTGAGCAGTCCCATGGCTTTCTCAAGAGACGCTAGATTCTCGGCGAGATTGTGAACATAACTCCCCTTGAGGCATAACCATTGAGAGACTTGATTCACCACTTGATCACATGACATCGAAACAGAGAAACAACCTCCCATTACTGCACAGACGAGAAAGATGCAAAAACCAAAGCCAGAAGCAAAGCGTATATTTGAAAGGAAGAAATTGTATGATAAGATTTTTTAATAATATGTTGTTACTGAAATAGAAAAGTCATATATATATATATTACATATAGAAGATCTTTTGCGTGAGTCCAAAGATGCTACTTTATGCATCATATAAAACAAAGTCTCTTAGCATCCTTCATCTGAAACGGTCCCATGTAAATTACCTATTTCTGGAAACAACCCCATATCCTTTGCTGTTGTTCCACATTTCACATATTCGACACAATTAGACCCACGCAAAGTCTTAATGGACATAAAAAGGAATCCCATAGTGCGTGAAATGCATGTGGATAGCTCGATGTGAAATATTGTGATTTTGAGTCTTTGACAAAAGTCACAAAACTGGAACCAAACATAAATGTTATTCGATTGGTTCGGGCCGGTTAGAGACAAACCGAGAAACTGATTTAAATGAGGAACTTAGTTATCCCATGTTCATGTTTTATTTTCTCCACCATATCTACAGTCTACAACAACTTCAAAAGATAAATAGTTAAGGATCATAAGAAATTTTTTGATCTCAAAAGAACCTTAGAAAATGCATTCATCTTGATCTCAGGTATTGGACTAATGGTTAAGACTTAAGAGGACTAATGGTTGAGATTTTTCCAATTAGAGAATTTTTTGTTACTTGTCTAATTTTTCAAATTTTTTGGTTATAAATAAAAGTTTTCTAAAATAATAAAGTTGTATTTTGCTCGATGAAAATAAAAAATAGAAATTCAAAAACTAACAAAAACCATAGATCTAATGGTCAAAATTTTGTAACATAGAGATATTTTTGTTACCTATCTAATTTTTTAATTTTTTGGGTTATACAAAAAAGTTTCCTAAAATAGTAAGGTTGTATTTTGTTATTTAAAAATAAAAATTGGAAATTAAAAAACTAAAGAAAACCATAGATCTAATGGTTAAGATTTTTCGAAATAGAGATGTTTTTGTTACTTGTCTAATTTTTCAATTTTTTTGTTATACAAAAAAATTCCTAAAACACTAAGGTTGTATTTTACTCGGTAAAAATAAATATTGAAAATTAAAAAAATAACGAAAATCGTAGATCTAATGGTCAAAGTTTGGCGACATAGAGATGTTTTTGTTTCTTATCTAAATTTTCAATTTTTTTTGTTATACCAAAAAATTTCCTAAAATAGTAAGTTTCTATTTTGCTCGATAAAAATAAAAATTGGATATTCAAAAACTAACAAAAACCATAGATCTAATGGTCAAGGTTTTGCCACAGAAAGATGTTTTTGTTACTTATCTAATTTTTCAATTTTTTTGGTTATACAAAAAAGTTTCCTAAAATAGTAATGTTGTATTTTGCTCGATAAAAATAAAAATTGGATATGAAAAAACTAACGAAAACCGTAGATCTAATGGTCTAAGTTTGGCGACATAGAGATGTTTTTGTTTCTTGTCTAATTTTTCACTTTTTTTTGTTATAAAAAAAAGTTTCCTAAAATAGTAAGGTTGTATTTTGCTCGATATAAATAAAAATTAGATATTCAAAAACTAACAAATTAAAACCATAGATCTAATGGTTGGTAATTTTCAAAATAGGGACCTATTTTTGTTACTTATCTATTTTTTTAATTTTTTTGGTTATGCAAAAAAGTTTCCTAAAATAGTATGTTTATATTTTGCTCGATAAAAATAAAAATTGGAAGTTCAAAAACTAAAAAAAACCATAGATCTAATAGTCAAGGTTTTGCCACATAGAGATGTTTTCTTTACTTATCTAATTTTTCAATATTTTTGGTTATGTAAAAGAGTTTCTTAAAATAGTAAGGTTGTATTTTGCTCGATAAATATAAAAATTGGATATAAAAAACCAACAAAAACCATATATCTAATGGCCAAAGTTTTTCAAAATAGTGATGTTTTTGCTTCTTATCTAATTTTCAATTTTTTTAGTTATACAAAAAAATTTTCCAAAAATAATAAGGTTGTATTTTGCTCGATAAAATAGAAATTGGAAATTAAAAAAATAACGAAAACCATAGATCTGATGGTCAAGATTTTTTTCAAATATAGATGGTTTTGTTACTAATCTAATTTTTCAATTTTTTGGTAATACAAAAAAGTTTCCTAAAATAGTATGTTTCTATTTTGCTCGATAAAAACAAAAATTGAAAATTCAAACACTAAAAAAAACCATAGATCTAATGGTTAATGTTTTGCCACAAAGAGATTTTTTTGTTAATAAATTTTTTTCAATTTTTTTGGTTATACAAAAAAGTTTCCTAAAATAGTAAGGTTGTATTTTGCTCGATAAAAATAAAAATTGGAAATTAAAAAACTAACAAAAAACATTGATCTTATGGTCAAGGTTTTGTCACAGAGAGATGTTTTTGTTAATTATCTAATTTTTCAATTTTTTTGGTTATACAAAAAAATTTCCTAATAAAGTAAGTTTCTATTTTGCTCGATAAAAATAAAATTAGAAATTTAAACACAAACAAAAACCATAGATCAAATGGTTAAGGTTTTGCCACATAGAGATGTTTTTGTTACTTATCTAATTTTTCAATTCATTTGGTAATACAAAAAAGTTTCCTAAAATAGTAAGATTGTATTTTGCTCGATTAAATTAAATATAGAAAATTAAAAAACTAACAAAAAACAACGAATCTAATTTATAAGATTTTTCCAAATAAATATGTTTTTGTTTCTTATCTAATTTTTCAATTTTTTTGTTATACAAAAAAGTTTCCTGAAATAGTAAGGTTGTATTTTGCTCGATATAAATAAAAATTAGAAATTAAATAACAAACGAAAACCATATATCCAATGGTCAAGGTTTGGCCAAATAGAGATGTTTTTGTTATTTATGTAATTTTTTAATTTGTTTGGTTATAAAATAAAGTTACCTAAAATAGTAAGATTGTATTTTGCTCGATTAAAATAAAAATTAGAAATTTAAAAACTGACAAAAAACATAGATCTAATTGTCAAGGTTTTTCAAAATAGTGATGTTTTTGTCTCTTGTCGAAATTTTCAATTTTTTTGGTTATACAAAAAAGTTTTCTAAAATAGTAAGTTTTATTTTGCTCGATAAAAATAAAAATTGGAAACTAAAAAACTAACGAAAAACATATTTCTAATGGTCAAGGTTTCTCTAAATACAGATGTTTTTGTTATTTATCTGATTTTTTATTTTATTTTTTGTTATACAAAAAATTTTCCTAAAATAGTAAGGTTGTATTTTGCTCGATAAAATTAAAAATTAGAAATTAAAAACTATTGAAAACCAAATATCTAATAGTCAAGGTTTTCTCAAATAGAGATGTTTTTGTTACTTATCTAATTTTTCAATTTTTTTGGTTATACAAAAAAGTTTCTTAAAATAGTATGTTTCTATTTTGCTTGATAAAAATAAAAATTGGAAATTCAAAAACTAACAAAAACCATAGATCTAAAAAAGTTTTTTAAAAAAGTAAGGTTGTATTTTGCTCGATGGAAATAAATATTGGATATAAAAAACCAACAAAAACCATAGATCTAATGGTCAAAGTTTTCAAAATAGTGATGTTTTTGTTTCTTATCTAATTTTTCAATTTTTCTGGTTATACAAAAAAAAATTCCTAAAATAGTAAGGTTGTATTTTGCTCGATAAAATAGAAATTAAAAATTAAAAAACTAACGAAAACCATATATCTAATTGTCAAGGTTTTTCCAAATAGAGATGTTTTTGTTACTAATCTAATTTTTCAATATTTTTGGTTATACAAAAAAGTTTCCTAAAATAGTATGTTTATATTGTCAAAGTTTTACCACATAGAGATGTTTTCTTTACTTATCTAATTTTTTCAATATTTTTGGTTATATAAAAAATTTTCCTAAAATAGTAAGGTTGTATTTTGCTCGATAAAAATAAAAAGTGGATATAAAAAACCAACAAAAACCATAGATCTAATGGTCAAAGTTTTTCAAAATAGTGATGTTTTTGTTTCTTATCTAATTTTTCAATTTTTTTGGTTATACAAAAAAAATTCCTAAAATAGTAATGTTGTATTTTGCTCGATAAAATAGAAGTTGGAAATTAAAAAAATAACGAAAACCATAGATCTAATGGTCAAGTTTTTTCCAAATAGAGATGTTTTTGTGACTAATCTAATTTTTCAATTTTTTTGGTTATACAATAAAGTTTCCTAAAATAGTATGTTTCTATTTTGCTCGATAAAAATAAAAATTGAAAATTCAAACACTAACAAAAACCATAGATCTAGTGGTCAATGTTTTGCCACATAGAGATTTTTTTGTTACTAATTTAATTTTTCAATTTTTTTGGTTATACAAAAAAGTTTTCTAAAATAGTAAGGTTGTATTTTGCTCGATAAAAATAAAAATTGGAAATTAAAAAACTAACAAAAAAACATAGATCTAATTGTCAAGGTTTTGCTGCAGAGAGATGTTTTTGTTACTTATCTAATTTTTCAATTTTTTTGGTTATACAAAAAAGTTTCATAAAATAGTAAGTTTCTATTTTGCTCCATAAAAATAAAAATTGGAAATTAAGAAACTAACAAAAGCCATATATCTAATGGTCAAGGTTTCTCCAAATAGAGATGGTTTTGTTACTTATCTATTTTTTTATTATTTTTTTGTTATACGAAAAAATTTCCTAAAATAGTAAGGTTGTATTATGCTCGATAAAATTAAAAATTAGAAATTAAAAACTAAATAAAACCAAATATCTGATAGTCAAGGTTTTTTCAAATAGAGATATTTTTGTTACTTATCTAATTTTTCAATTTTTTTTTGGTTATACAAAAAAGTTTCCTAAAATAGTATGTTTCTATTTTGCTTGATAAAAATAAAAATTGGAAATTCAAAAACTAACAAAAACCATAGATCTAACAGTCAAGGTTTTGTCACAAAGAGATGTTTCCGTTACTTATCTAATTTTTCAATTTTTTTGGTTATATAAAAAAGTTTCATAAAATAGTAAGGTTGTATTTTGCTCGATAGAAATAAAAATTGGATATACGATAGATCTAATGGTCAAAGTTTTTCAAAATAGTGATGTTTTTGTTTCTTATTTAATTTTTCAATTTTTTTGTTTATACAAAAAAATTTCCTAAAATAGTAAGGTTGTATTTTGCTAGTTAAAATAGAAATTGGAAATTAAAAAACTAACGAAAACCATATATCTAATTGTCAAGGTTTTTCCAAATAGAGATTTTTTTGTTACTAGTCTAATTTTTCAATTTTTTTGGTTATACAAAAAAAGTTTTTATTTTGCTCGATAAAAATAAAAATTAGAAATTCAAAAACTAACAAAAACCATAGATCTAATGGTTAAGGTTTTGCCACGTAGAGATGTTTTTGTTACTTATCTAATTTTTCAATTGTTTTGGTTATACAAAAAAGCTTCCTCAAATAGTAAGGTTGTATTTTGCTCGATAAAAATAAAAATTGGAATTTAAAAAACTAACGAAAACCATAGATCTAGTGGTCAAGGTTTGGCGACATCCAAGAGAAACATTTCACGCTTTCTTAATATAGACATTTCATCATACAAGTGGAAGTGGTGTGCACTTACTACTTAGCTATACTCAAACTCAATACCCTGAGAGAAATCAGATCCACCGAAGACTGACAAACCGAAACCCGAATCCTAGAAACCAAATCAACAGACAACAAAGTGTTTTAAGGGTTTATGGTTCATTCAACAAAGCATTAACATAAACGGACAGAAGGAGACTTGGAAGAATTTTACACTTAACCTCAAAAATGCAATAACTCGCTTAGTTTACAAGAAAACAAAGTCACTAGAAGAAGTAGTGGTGTGCACTTAGTTTTCCCAATTCATGAGCTTCAGTATCAAAAAAGTACTCGATCAATTCCGAGCAAGTATCCATTAGACCATCCCCAATGGGAGTCTCTCACATAGTCTCTCACATGAATTCTTAATAAAAATAATAATAAAAAGTAATGGAGTTGTCAAAATGAGGAAAGAGAGTGTTTGCGAAAAGATGTACTGTATACTGTTTTATATATATATATATACATTATACTTAAAATCATTATTGCTGAGCATCTCCAACCCTACTCCAAAACTCACTCCAAACTTCATATCTCCAAAAAATCCTCTCCAACCCTACTCCAAAACCAATTCCAAAATGGAGTAGCTCCATTTTTTGCTCCAAATATAGAGCAAAAAATGGAATTGCTCCATTTTGGAGTAGAACTTTTTATTTACACACACATCCCTCAAATTATAATACTTTTAATTTTTATGCTTAAATAATTCAAAATATGATTATATTTAATAAAAATTGTAATGACATTAACAATATAATTAAAAAATACATAGAAATTAATAAAAGTTGAAATGACATTGATAACAAAGTAAAAAATACATAAAAATATTTAATAAAAATTACAATGACACTAAAAATAAAATTAAAAATACATAAAAATATATAGATAAATCATTCTCATTTCCATTGATTTAATACTCTGATAAATCATTTTAATAAAGAATAGACATACTTATTATTAACTTCGAAATGCTTTGGTTGATTATTTGTGAGAGAAATATCCTGACAGTTAATCAAAACTATATTATTTTTATTTTTCATTTTATACTTTCTTTTCTATTTATTTTTGTTATGCAATGCAATTTTATTTCTATAATAGTTTTTTATATAATATAATAATTTTATTTTAGTAAATTATTATTACATATAAAATTAATGGACAAAATCTATAATTTTGATAAATATAAGGTGCTTTGAAAAATTAATAATTACAAAATATACTTTTGGAGTCAAAATATGAAGTTATAGGTTGGAAAAAACTCCATCTCCATTTTAAAGCTACTCTATTTTGGAGCAAAATATGGAGTAGAGGGTTGGAGATGGTTACAATGATGAATGAATGAAAACAAGTTGTAGTCTAGAGGAACTTAAAGACTGAAATAAGGTTGAACCATTAAAAACATTATAGTGACCACCCCAAAAGACACAACCACACATTCAACAAATGATAAAAGAATGGAAAGAGTCTTTTTCCAGCATAGTAAGCGNTTTAAATTACGCACCTCCATAACATAATATCTTTCATATGTGTAGCAACATACCATTGCTTTAAGAAATTTGAGAAAAAATATAAATTTGCCAAGCCATTGTAATGGTACACTAGATAAAATTCTTAACATAATTTATTTCATATATACAGCAACATACCATTGCTTAAAAAATTTATGAAAAAAATATAAATTGGCCAAGATATTGTGATCGTACACTAGATAAAATTCTTAGCACAATTTTTTCGTTGTGCAGCAACATATCATCGC
>OVAF01001552.1:0-20997 GCA_900406245.1 Odontarrhena argentea | reverse complement strand
CAGTTTGAAATTGAGAATGAGAGATCAAGATTTAGTGAAGAGAGTTTTGAGAAAATCTCAAGGGTTTGCTTTTAACCGATGGGTAAAAAGAGTTGGATGAAGAGAATGAGAGATGTGCTTGCGGAAGTGATGAGATTGAGATTTAGTGAGATTAGTAACCGAGATTAAAGAAAGAAAAGAGGTTCTAGAGATCTTAATGCTCTGATACCATGTTAGTTTTGTAAGCTAAACATGATTTAAGAGACAATTGAGGAGAAAGAGAATTGGATGTAGAGAGAGAAGGACTGAAAGTGTTCTTATTGAGATTAGGTTAAAAGATACAATGTTGTGGCTCTTTTATAGGCTTTACAAGGGAACCCTAAAAATAATAAGAGAAAGGGACAACTTTTAGATCCCCTTCCGACGGCTCCTTACTTTCCTTAGATTCGCCTTATAAGCAGGTTATAGTCTCCTTATAACCTGCTTATAACTTCTGCTAGTTACTCTCATTTTATTCACTCGGATCAATAAATAGCACACCTTGAACCACTTCTCTTTGCATTGGAAGAGCCGAATCCAATTGCATTTATAGTCGTACCATGATGATATATGTTTTTCCTATCATCCAAACCATAAATGAGATCAAAGATCTTCTCTTTCCTGAGCACCACATTTCCTGAACACCACAGCCAATTGGAAGATATTTCTCCTAGATTTGCCATAATTGGTCATGAGAAGTTTAGGGCTCATAGAATCTTTGAGCTTTACAACAATTCTCCTTTTCTTCATATTTCTTCTCGATTTCTATATCAACCATTATTATCGTTATAAGATCTTTCCACTTGAAGGCTTTGTTATCCATCTTGTATGTCCGTAATGAAAACAAAAAATAGTTTTTATGTGAAATGTATGGTATTTCATTAATCTTTGTTTTTTTTTCCTCACAGAGTAAACTTACTAAACCATTTGGGAAGGCAGTGAAACATCTTGGAAAGCAAACCCGACCCACTTAAGTATATGGATTTGAATGTGAGGTATTTGGATCAATTAGTTTTACTTCTAATTAAACCTGCAAAGAGAAGTTGACATGATGGCTTTGAGTAGATATATACACTCATTGTTTGATATTATTTTTAATTTTTAATTTATATGTGTATATTTTCACACATGAGTAGATTAGGCCTTGCCAAGATGAAAGATTGGAGCCACTTCGAAACAAATAAGGCTTCGATGCCAAAAGTACACACTATACTTATGCTTGCTAATAGTTTTCTAAACCTCTCTAGCTTGTCTCTGTAAAATTTATATATTGGGTTCTAATTTCCAAGTGCAAGAAACAAAAAATATGAGAAGTTAAAAACGAAAATTATAAATTATAGCAAAGGAGAATTTTCTCACTAATATCTTCACAGATATATTATTTTTGTTGAATATTTTTATTGCTTTATTGATTTCCTAAGATCATCTACTTTAATAAGTATAGCCAAATATTCATGTTTTGTTGCTAGTAATATATGTACTTATCATAATCTCTTGTTTCCATTTTTTCAGAAAAATATGACTATTCAGTAGTTGTACATATAAAAGTACGTAAATGATATTGAAAAATGGGGGTTTTTCTCAATAACGAAAAAATTGAATTCAAAAACTAACAAAAAACCTTAGATCTAATGGTCAATATTTTGCCACATAAAGTTTTGGCTACTTAGCAAATTTCCCACTCTTTTTTAGTATACAACCAAAATTTCCTTGAAAAATCAGAAGAGTGGTGACAAGACCAAATAGTTGGAAAGGTATCTTCATAATTCTTTGTTTCTAGATATTGAATCGTATTTCCTTCGATGGTTACTCATCCCCAGGTTTTGGTTGGTTAACTGCCTCGAATAGCTCTCCACGATATTCAACGGAAATGGCCTCGAGCTCAATCGACCTAGAAGGAGCTTTTTTTTGCAAATTTTGTCTTCAAATAGGACATGACTACTAACCTGCGAATCAAAAAGAAAAAAAAACCAGAAAAACTAAGTGAGTAAAGGCACTGTAAAGATACTCAAGTGTGGTGTAACATACAAAACATCTAAGGAAAAGAACATTTCTTATGCAATATACATCGATGCATAAGAACTATAGGAATTATAACAAGATCAAATTATCTGTGAATGTACACTAAGCAAAGTTTTAAATAAAGAATTCTCTCAATAAATCCAAAATCTAAAGAATTTTCGATTCAGTTCCCAATGATACACATTCACAAGAAGTGAGCAAAGGCACTGTGACCACAGACAAAACACCAAAGGAATTGAACACCACTTATGCAACATACAATAAAACACAAGATAACGTGAGCAGAAAACTTCATTTACTCCTCAAAATCATAACGAGAACAATTATCTCTGAATTTAATATTCAGCAAAGTTTTAATCAATCAAAATTTATTGAAACCCAGAAACAGGAGTCTTTAAGGAAACAAGAAACTGATCATCTTTCATTTTTCAGAGTATTACAGAGGCAAGTAGAGTGATTCATAACAAAAGATAAAATACGATTCTTACAAACTGAGTGAAGAAATTAAGCAAAGTTTTCATTTTTACAAATCATTTAGAGAAATAGAACCCTCTTCGTCCCAAAATGAACTTGCAAGTCAATTTCCTCACCGAACAAAAACATTCATAGCACAACGATTCAAACAAACCTTTCTAAAAACCCAAAATCTAGGTTTCAAAATTGCTGAAACCCAGAGTTAAACAGACAAAAAATCAAGCTTAAAAGAGAAAGAGAGGCTCATTTGCTCTTCCACTCCTTGCTGTTCTTGCCTTGATGCCTTCTTTGTTTCCTTACCGGAGACAACTCTTAGTTTCAAATTAAAGACACTATTCTTCCCGTATAACATGAGATTTAGGAAGCCGACCAAAAAAAAAACATGAGATGTAGGAATAGAAGGGCCCATTTGAAGCCCATAATATAAGATTTAAGTAGGGAAGGGCCCAATCGAAACCCTTAAATGAATCCATGGGATGGGATACTATAAACACGAAAAAACATAGAGCACTTTTGTTATAGTTTAAATTACTTTTCTTTACTTTTAAATTTCATAATTTATATTATTCCAGTAGAGATTCACCAGACAGGTTTGAGATAATAGCCACTCAACAAACCGATCGAATTGGTTGAAGCGGGTTCTACCTTGATGAAGAAGATGAGAAGCCAAAAAAAAAAAAAAAAAAAAAATTCCTTGAGAAGAAATCAGCCGTAGAGATTCTAATGATCGAAGGTAGTGAGACTCTATTTGTTTACTATCTTTGTTATAGACAGAAGATTTTCTGTGAAAAAAGTTGTTCAAGAGAAAAAAAAAATCAAGAATAAGTTGTTTCTTATAAAAAAACAGCTGCTTTATAAAAGAAAAAAAGATATGTCGCTTCTTTAGAATATAATCTTTTCTATCAACCATTGAAATTTATTCTTATCATTATAATTTTTTCATTATATATATATATATATATATATATATATATACATATTAACTTCTTAAAATATGAAAAACATATAATTGACATATATGCTATTTTGTGTTTACTAATTAATCATAAAATAGCACTCTTAAACTAACCAGTTCAAATCTATTTCCAGTTGCGGTCTCTTTCATCCACTTCTCTCCTTCGACTTCAAGCTCTTTGTGAGAGTTTTCGAATATTTGGTGAGGCATTAGGTCATTTTTGTTCTTCCTAGCCAATTCATTATCCGGAACCATGCTCTCTACTTGCTACACAAGATGTATATTGTTTTCTAAAAAAAAATTAATATCATAACCAAGAAATTATAGGATGGAAAATTCGGGCAGTTACATTATGAACTTCCAACTCAAAATAAATTTACGATGAAATATGATAACTCATCCATTGAATTACCACTTGTTATATGAGACCAAAACATGCACAACAATAGCACACATTGAACCACTTCTCTTTGCATTTGAAGAGCCGAATCCAATTGCATTTATAGTCGTACCATGATGATATATGTTTTTCCTATCATCCAAACCATACATGAGATCAAAGATCTTCTCTTTCCTAAACACCACAGCCAATTGGAAGATATTTCTCCTAGATTTGCCATAATTGGTCATGAGAAGTTTAGGGCTCGTAGAATCTTTGAGCTTTACAATAATTCTCCTTTTCTTCATATTTCTTCTCGATTTATATATCAACCATTATTATTGTTATAAGATCTTTCTACTTGAAGGCTTTGTTATCCATCTTGTATGTCCGTAATGAAAACCAAAAATAGTTTTTATGTGAAATGTATGGTATTTCATTAATCTTTGCTTTTTTTTTTCCTTACAGAGTAAACTTACTAAACAATTTGGGAAGGCAGTGAAACATCTTGGAAAGCAAACCTGACCACGTAAGTATATGGGTTTGAATGTGAGGTATTTGGATCAGTTAGTTTTACTTCTAATTAAACCTGCAAAGAGAAGTTTACATGATGACTTTGAGTAGATATATACACTCATTGTTTGATATTATTTTTTATTTTTAATTTATATTGTTTGGTCTAATAAAAATTTTTCACGTTAAAAACGTAATTTAAAATATTAATTTCTATTTACCCGATTTTGAAAAGTTAAAAAAAACATTAAAAATCTTGTAGGTAATTTAAAATTTCATTAAATACCATGAAAAAAATCCCAAATTTTATGCAAAAATGAAAATTCTCAAATAAAAAAAAATATATTATATCAGATAATCATGAAAAAATTCACAATCTTAATGCAAAAAGAAAGATTGCGACGTTTAAAATATAAGTTTCTATTTTTCAGTTTTTTTATAATTAAATGAAAATTAAAATTCTTATCGGTACTTTAAAATCTTATTAAATAACGTGAAAAATGTCAATCTTTATGCAAAAAACAAAAATTGTCACGGAAAAAAGTGAATTAAAATATATTAGATAATCATGAATGCCACGTGTCGTTCTCAATTTCAATATCTAATTTATTTAAATCAGTATATTTTAATAAATATGATATAATTTATTATTTAATATGTGATGATCACTAAAATTTGTTATTTATATAAGTTTTAAATATTTTTACGGGTCGTAGTTTTGAATCCGATTATACATGTCTAAATTATACGGATTATCAATTTTGAAATCTAATATATTTACATCGATTTATTTTTATATATTTTTAATTATTTACCCGCATGTTAATGCGGGTCCTAAAATAGTTATAAATAAAGAAAAAGGTACTCCCGACTCCGAGAAAAAAAAAAAAAAAAAAGAGAAAATGAAAGCCCAAATAACAATCAAAGTCCTTAATTAAACAGATGATATTTTATTCGTTTTTTTTTAATGAGAAACAGATGATATGTTATTCGGTTTAAATTAATAAATCCAAAATTATCTTACATATTATCGTCCGAAATATTTTATGTAAGAAATTTTTTATGGGTAGCACCATGTATATATTTTCAACACTAAGTTTATAAATTGACAAATAGTGCATGAAATTTAAGATTTTTTTTTTATATCAAGAATTTAAGATTTTTACAACAACTATATTTTGTATTATATAGGGTATACTATAAGGTTTGTGTTTAACAATCTAAAATTATGGTATATTGTTACCATATAAAATATTTTGTAAGAAACAAAAAAGAAAAAAATTATGGGAATCTGAGAGTATTGTTCTTGGGAAGCAAATTTATATAATGACCTTTTTTTTTAGAAGCCGTGTTTTATATTATTTAGTTTAATACAAATTAGGTAATAGTGTTATGATCATAAATATTTTCATTTTAACTTTTTTTTTGTCAGAATCATAAATATTTTAATATGATGAAAAGCTCTGAGAAATTCTCTTACTAAAAAAAAAAATTATTATGTATAATATGTGGCCATCACGTGAGTGTGTTCTCTTGCTTATCTTAGTTTCTTCATCTTTTTTTTTACTTTTTGGTTAGATCTTAACTTCTTCATCTTTACTTGTGTCCTTCAGTGTGTTTTTTATTTTTTGTTATTGATAATTAGATAAAGGGATCCAAAGGGACGTATAAATAAGGTGTAATCAAAACCACAATCTTTTGTTATAGTTTAAATTACTTTTCTTACTTTTAAATTTCACAATTTATATTATTCCAGTAGAGATTCACCAGACCGGTTTGAGATAATAGCACTCAACAAACCAATCGAATTGGTTGAAGCGGGTTCTACCTTAATGAAGAAGATGAGAAGCCAAAAAAAAAAAAAAAATTCACCGAGGAGAAATCAGCCGTAGAGATTCTAATGCTCGAAGGTAGTGAGACCTATTGGTTCTTGTCTTCTTGACAATCAGTCAACAAAGAAGTGGAAACTTATTGGCCTCCGACAGATCATCACTAAAGTTTAAAAATATAATATATATATATTGGAATGGACTTTTTATTGATGGAGTAAAACAATTCGGCATAAGACACTGGGCTGAGATTGCTGAACATTACGTTACGACGAAGACAATACTCAAGTTAGAGACCATGCAAAATACTATTTAAAAAATCAGAAGAGCGGGTGACAAGACCAAATAGTTAGAAAGATATCTTCATAATTCTTTGTTTCTAGATCAAACTAGTAATTTTTTATTTGTACACAATTAGTTTNTTTTTTTTTTTTTTTTTTTTTTTTTTCAACCAAACATTAAAATTAAGAAGAAAGAGAGATTGGCATCCACTGTGGTGGAAGCTGGTTTACATAAGTGAATTCAACAAGACGTTTTCGGGCTCCACGCGCTAAGCCATCCGCTTGATGATTATTGACGCGTTTCGTGTGGGTGAGAGAGAAAAGCGGGAGCCTTCCACGAAGCTCCTCAAAAATCTCCCACTGAGCATCAAATGCCGGCCAAAGAGATGGGTCTTGAGTGATCTTCAGTAAATCCGAGCAATCTGTTAAAAAATTAGAACAGGAGATACCACGATCAGATATCACCTGCATAGCCCATAAGAGAGCCTCAAATTCCGTATGGAGCGAAGATATACTTCGTCTAACACCCTTGCCACCCATTAAGATTGGTTGGTTATTTATATAACACATCCACCCTAAGCCTGAAGTGGGCATATCCGCTATCCAGGACCCATCGACCGTACAAAAATTTGTCGGTATCTGAGTTGGAGGAATAATGACTGGCATCATCTCCGAGTTAACCGATTCTTTTGATGCTTGCCAGAGGAACAAATCGCGTTCTGCAAGTTGAATAATCTCTACCGCGGACCACCCCGCCCCTTGAAAAGTCTTTTTATTTCTTGATTTCCATAGAAACCAAAGGATCCACGGGAAAATATCTTTATTCTTCATAGTGTCCCCTGCCATGTTTTGCCATGAAACTGAACGCCAAAATAGAAAATCCATATTATCATAGACCGAGAGGCTAGGGAAGGTGGAGNGGCTAGGGAAAGTGGAAGTCTCATTTGATATACGAAGAAGAGTCCATGAGGACTTTGCAACTTCGCATTCAAAGAGGACATGATTAATGGTTTCCTCAACGACTCCACATCCTTTGCAAATTACATCCGAATTTATTCCCCTTTGTCTTAATCGAGCTAAAACTGCCAATGATCCATTTAGCACTTGCCACATAAAATGTTTAATTTTAGTCGGACAATCCACCTTCCAAACATGAGCCTTGAGGGCCGTTAAACTGGGCTGTAATACTAATAGAGAATCTTCCCCTCGTTTTAATGTTCTAGCCAGCTCGTACCCTGATTTAACCGTGTAATCTCCAGACTTGGTCGAACTCCAGATAGCCCTATCTTTCGTTATTGACGGCCGAAGCGTTAAACTTCGAACAAGATTAACATCCTCCGGGTCTAAAAGTTGATTTAGAAGCGGGATATTCCAATAAGCCCTATCCGATGAAATGAGTTCATTGACTCGTAAATTCGGGTAAAAATCCTGACCATACCCCTTAGCCGATCTGGGGGGGTTATCCGGGATCCAAGAATCTACGTTTAAACCAAGATATCCTTCCCATTTCCCACACCCCATCTAATCCCCGAAAGGACTAGGTCTTGTGTTGACATCAGACTACTCCATCCATAGGATGGTGTCCGCACCTGTCTAACATAAAAAGGATGAGCATTCGGATAATAGCGTCCCCTTAGGACCCGTGCTACCAATGAATCCGGAAATTTCTTCAATCGCCACAACTGTTTTGCCAATAAAGCCGTATTGAAATCGAAAAAAGATCGAAAGCCTAGGCCGCCCTCTTCTTTGTTAAAACATAAATAATCCCATGCATTCCAATGGATACCTTTTGAGGTTCCAGAGGAGCCCCACCAGAAATTCGAGACCGCACTATTTAGCTTGGTAACTAATGTCTGGGGAAGACGAAAACAGGACATCACATGATTTGGTAATGCAAAAGCCACTGACTTGAGCATTACTTCCTTACCTCCTTTCGAGAGGAGTTTGGAAGACCATCCATTTACCCTTCCATTTAATGATTCATTCACATAATTAAATATTTTTGCCTTTGATCCTCCTAGGCTCTCAGGAATTCCTAAGTAATTTCCCATTCCACCTTCCTTCTGAATACCTAATAAACTTTTTAACTCGTGTTGTTTTTGGATTGGAATTTTATTTCCAAACACAACCGATGATTTATCATAATTTATCATTTGCCCTGAAGCCTTTTCATAATCCTCAAGGATTCCCAATATTCCTAAACATTCTGACTCAGTTGCTTTGCAGAAAAATAAACTATCATCTGCGAAAAGCAAATGAGAGATCGCCGGACACCCTCGAGCTACCTTTAGTCCAGTAAGAGAGCGATTTAGTTCAGCCCGCCGGAAATTAGCCGTAAGAGCTTCCGTACATAGAATAAAAAGATAAGGGGATAAAGGATCTCCCTGCCGTAATCCCTTCTTAGGAACAATATGGCCCGTAGGAGAACCATTAATGAGAACCTGAAACGTTACCGATGTAACACACCACATCACACACGATACCCAATGGGAATGGAAACCAAGTTGTAAAAGGATACTTTCCAAGAACGACCATTCCATACGGTCATAAGCCTTGCTCATATCCGTTTTTATAGCTAAATATTTTGTCCTAGCAGCCTCATTTGTTCTTAAACCATGAAACATTTCCTGAGCGATAAGAATATTATCCGAGATCAACCTTCCAGAAACAAAAGCCGACTGAGTTTCTGAGATTAATTTGGGTAGAATTTCCTTAAGTCTAAGGCACAAGACCTTAGAAATAATTTTGTAACTAATATTACATAGACTAATCGGCCTATATTCCCCCATGCCAGATGGTCTATCCACCTTAGGGATCAGACAAATATTAGTTACATTCAACCGAGGATCGAAAGACTTGTTTCTGAAGAACTCACGAACCAAAACCACGAGATCATTCTTAATAGAACCCCAGAACCGTTGATAAAAGAGTGCAGTCATACCATCAGGACCTGGCGATTTTTCAGGATGCATGGCAAAAAGTGCACATTTGACCTCGTCCTCCGAAATGTCACGTAAAAGTCTCTGATTCATAATAGTATTAACCTTACGGGGGATTGCTTGAACAAATTCAGAGGAATCAACTACTGGCTGGGCCTGGAATAATTCCTTAAAGTAAGTTGAAGCAATATCCTCAATACCTTCTTCCGTTTCCACCCAATTCCCTGAACTATCCTTTAGCCTGGTAATAAGGTTCCTGGCGCGTCTAATTTTTGTCGTCGTATGGAAAAACTTTGTATTCTTGTCTCCAGCTTGGAGCCAAAGATTCCGACTCTTTTGTTTCCAAAAAAGTTCTTCATCCCTATAGGCTGCTTGGAGTTTCTTAGAAATCTCCTCAATCTCCTCCCCTACAACCGTATCATCCGACTTTGCATCCTCCAATGCATCCTGAAGTTGGGGAATTGCCAACTGACCTGGTAAAACATTATTCTTTCGCCACCAAGAGATAGAATTACGACAATTCTCGATCTTTTCCACAAATGACGTTTGTCGAAAATTACGTGAGCGGTTCCATCCATGAGTAATTGCCTCCTCCAAGCCGTCTCTTCCTAACCATCGTTTATCAAAACGAAAATCTCTCTTCCGTTGTATACTTAATTTATTAAATTCACCCAAAATCGGCCGATGATCTGAGCCAATCATCCGTAAATATCGGACTCTAGATTTAGGGAACATACCGTGCCAATGACCATTACCTAAAGCTCGATCCAACCTACATCGAATAATATGTCTTATTCGATTCCCATTTCTTACTTGGATTCTCACACCACGCCATGATAATTTATTTCCGAAACAATGAAATTCCAACATTCCGCAATGATTAATCATATTCCGAAAAGGAACAAAGGAATTAGGGGATCGCAACATTACACAATTAGTTCAAACACAAAATATTAAATATAGTTTATTAATATCTAATATAATCTAAAGAAAATATGTATTAATTAAACTTGTAGGGGCTTCCATAGATATGTTTGGTAACTAATTAAATCAATATAGAGAGACATTCAAAACATCTTATTTTTATATGTAAATTTCCTCAGTTACAATTTTTGTATTACTCTTCTACTATTTAATTTCAAATGAAATTCTCAGGAAACATGTTATATTTTGTCAGTAGATTGTTTCATAACTCAATTTAGGACTCGATATCCTCGTTGACAACAACTGTATTTTTTTATTATATAAGTTATACTATAGGGTTAGTCTTTATAAATATTAAATTATACTATATTTGTTATCATATAAATATTTTGAAAGAAACAAAAAAAAATACTAAGGGAAACAAATTTTTTTAATGACCGTTTTTTGTAGAAGCCGAATCGTATACCATTTAGTTTAATTTTTTAAAAATACAAATTAGGTAATATTGTTATGATCATAAATACTTTAATATGATGATAAGCTCTGAGCGATTCTGTCATTACTTTTTTTTATATATATGATATGTGTTATTTTATAATGACTTCTCAAAACCCAATGTAATTTCCTTATAATTGAGAATTTAGGTTTGAACGTTGCCAACCTGTGGCCATCACATGAGCTCTAAGTTTGTTTTTTGCTTATCTTAGCTTCTTCATCTTTATATGTGTCCTTCATTGTAGTTTGTCGTTTCTTCTTCATAGTCATCATGTGAGCTCTAATTATCTCTTGCTATCCTGATCATCTTTGTATGTATGTTTTTTCTTCTCTCTTTCGTCTCTTTTTGCTTTAATCCTAATGTGTTTTTGAATTTACCTTTTTTCAAGCGTGATTTCTTTCATTTAGGGGTTTATTACGACCAAGTTTGAACTATCTTTGGCATCATGGTATGGTCTCTTAATTGATTTTTAATGGTTTTTACTCTTATCAATTCGTTTGTCTTGACTCCTAAAAGTAGGGAATATTGCAAGTATTGAAATACCAAAATTTCAAAGAGAAAACTTATTAAGACAGAACAATCAAGGGTCATGCAATCGATAATTGCAAATACTAAACAAATTATAGAGAAAGAAATAAAAATATAAAGAGATACCAAATCAAAGAAAAAGTTATTAGGGTATGAAGGTAAACGCTAGCCCAAATAATAGAAAACAAGTAAAATCAAAACTTAGAAGGATTAAATAACTTAATAGCATACAATCGGTAATAAAAATTTGGGATACGATATTTAAATAGCAAAGAAGGAGATTGAAGATATAAAAAATCTTACAAAGGAGAAAAAGAGATTGACCATGACCCTGTTAAAACAAAAAAATACAGAGTACATGAGAAACCAATGTTATGAAGCTAAACCTCATAGTATATATATATATATATATGGATATATATATANTATATATATATATATGTATATATATATATATATATATATATGAATTTTTTTAGGGTTTGAATATGCAATGGGCCTTAGTAAATAATCATTTCGGACTGGACCGTTAAAAAATCAACAGAGTTACACAAACGGGTTTAGATGATGTGTTATATACTTTTGTGTTCGTTTCTTCCTTTCGGATCTATCAAGTAGTCGTTGATTCAACAATCAACATGTGTGTTTTATGATGCCCAAGGTCCTAAAAAGTATTATAGTGACATCATGAATAGTACAAAGAAGTAATTATCCCAGATTTTTGTGGCCTGTTGTGGAATGTTTAGTTCTTATTTCTTTTTTTCTTTCTTAAAAAGGCTACGTATGCGGTTGCCAAAAAAGAACAAGTGAGGCTTAGGTCTGGTTGTTTCAATGTTTATTAATTTTAGCATATGGATTGTTTATTAATTTTAGCATATGGATCATGCAAAGTCTGTTTAGAAAATCAAAATACAAGGAAATTTCTTGTATTGATGCCATAAAGCAATATCAACAGTGAATGTAAACATTCTTAAAACTACACTAGCCTATATAAAATTTAATAAAGATAACCTGATACACAAGTAACAAGTTGATATGCAAGAGATGTGACGCACACGAGCATATCTCAACACCCCCTCTGAACATGTCGATCTCGAATGCCTAACTTGAGTAGAAAACTATCAAACTACTTGCGTCCAAGAGCCCTTAGTCATAATATCTGCTAGTTGGATTGTAGAAGGAAAACATGACGAGTAACAATTTTACCATCCACGAGACAACCCCGTATGAAATAACAAACTATTTCACTGTGTTTAGTGCGTTCTTGAAATACAGATCTAGCTGTGATATGTATCGCCGCTTGACTATCACATAGTACATGAACCGGAAGATCATGTGAAACAACATGAGAAAAAAGTAATGCCCTAAGCCAAATAACTTCTCGAACTATGAATGACATAGCATAGTTGTCGCCTTCAGCTGAGGAACAAGAGACTGTAGGTTGCTTACGGATCTTCCAAGATATCAGAGAGTTCCCAAGCTCCATAACCAAATAGTAAGATCTAAGAGATAATGTACAAATCATATGAATTGCATTCCTAAAATAACCAGTAAGAATCAAGCAAGGAGCATAACCTAACGATGAGCGCTTTCATACTGATCAATTCATGACAATCTATCTTCCTAGCGTTAAAGGTTTCGGAATATTTCCTAGACCATGTACAGTCTGCACCACACACATCAATCATATACATATTTAGTCGATATACATCGCATATGTAGCAACTCTAGATCTTGGTGCCAATGAGGACGAACCCACTTTGGTCACAGCTATTGTCATGACATTAGCAGACAAAGAAGACGAAGGATTTACTTCGGCTATAGCTCTACGTACGCGCCATGACATTAGCAGCTGAAAAGATTCTCCATGTTCAAGACGCAACTTGTTTAGGGTTTGCTCCCTATGGCTATAAATATCCCTAAGGTGTTGATTAAAAACCTGAATCAAATCCAAATGATTAATATTAGCCAGTGTAAGCATATCACCTCTCCCCGCAAGAATCTTGAACATGACTTCTCTCATCTTCCTCTTCTTGTTATCCTTCTTCCTCTTTGTGTTATTCTCCATGGTTTTATCAATGAGTTGTTAGAGAAATGTTGCATGAATCACCATTTTCTTCAATTGGTCCACTTTATACAACCTCTGGAACCTCTCCACCGCGTTCCTCATTCTCGAGAGTGATGGCCCCACCTCTAGGGTTGTACTGAACGAATGTTGATAATTACACATACTTGAAGGTAGCATAGAACTATGAGCTCGAGGATTTTCTTCATGATCTCTCTCTTTCGTTCTCTTGTTGAAAGTTGTTTTCCTCATTGAATCATTGTTGATGTAAGTTAGGTTTACGTTTGTTTTATGAACCTAGCTTACATCAATAATAATGCAATGAGGAAAGCAACTTACAACAAGAGGAAGAAAGGGATCATAGAGAAAATCCTCGAGCTCACTGTTCTATGCGATGTTCAAACATGTGTAATTATGAACAGTTTGTTCAGTCCAACCTCGAAGGTGTGGCCATTGCTCTCGGGAGTGAGGAATGCAATGGATAGGTTCCAGAGGCTGCATGAAGTGGATCAATTGAAGAAAATGGTGAATCATGCAACATTTCTCCAACTAAACATCGATAAAACCATGGAGAATAACAATAAGAGGAAGAAGGATAACAAGAAGAGGAAGATGAGAGAATTCATGTTCAAAGAATCTTGCAGGGACATGCCTACGCTGACTAATATGAATCAATTGGATTTGTTTCAGTTCCTTGATCAACATCTTAGGGATCTTTATCACCATATATAGGGAGCAAACCTTAAACTAGCTGCGTCTTGAAAATGGAAAATCTTCTTCAGTTGCTAATGTCATGGTGCCTAGAGCTATAGTCGAAGTGGATCCCTCTTCTTTTCGGCTGCAAATGTCATGAGAAGAGCTATAACCAAAGTGAGTTCGTCCTCCTTGGCACCAAGATCTATAGTAACTATAACATTTTTTTAATTAGCTTTCGTTGGTTATAAAGAGTAGTCTATTATGTTGCTTCTTTCATTTCTTCGAGGCTCTTTTTGTTTTCATGATGCATAGTCATCTTTATGACACTAAAATAAATTATTATAAATAATACGATTTTTTTATATAAGTTAGCTAATAATGAAAACATACTAAAATTCATATGAAGGAAGTTACAATTTAGTAAGATTTGATGTAATTTGTAAGTGTAATCATAGTTAATTATTTATATAATCAAATGATAGGAAAATACAATGAATTTAGATTTGATTTTGGTTTTGTGACCTTTTGATTTTTTTTTTTTTTTTTTTTTTTTTTTTTTTTTTTTTTTTTTTTTTTTTTTTTTTTTTTTTTTTTTTTTGTGGGTTATCAAAATAGTTTTTTGGGATACTATGGGTTCAACTTTTCTTGCATGGCTGGTTTTAAATCATTAGATTAAATTACTCGTGAAAAAAATGTTTATGTATATAGCTACCCATCATTAACGAAATCCACACCACTACATGTATTTATTTAGATTTGTAATTTATTATGATAATCAATTATTTGATTTGATGATGGTTAAATATTGTAAATTTTCCGAGTCAACTCATTTGTAATGATTAGGGTATTAGTTGGTTGAAACACTTACCTTGCCGGCCGTAAACTAACATCCACACAACACCATCAATCTTTTGCCCTCAGTTGGCTGGAGTTTTCAATAACAACAGCCTTCTTACTTGTAACCTAGAAAGAAGATGATTAAGCAATACAACTGATGCATGGAAAAGAATAACCTAAGAAATTCAAAGAGGCAGCCCAGTGACTTGGATAGGTCCTCGAAGATCTTCGAACGGGTCTTTTCACAAAAAGATGAACATGGTCGCCTTTCAAATCACATTTTCAAAATCTCAAATCCATACAAAAATCGTTTGATCTTTTTCATTTCAACGTGGTCGGAGTTATAGAGAGAGGCGCCGCTAGATTTAAGTGTTAGAGATTATTTATAAGATAATGACAACAACAATTTAGGGTTTTCACATATTGAGCTTAAAAGATTTGGTTGGTTGCTTAAATTTAGTAACTTGCCTCATTTTTTTTTTTTGTTTCACTTAAGCTAGTTTCGTGATATGCTATTGGAAATGGTAGATTTTGGGTTTCCAAAAGCGTTCCATTTTATGTTGGTATCGTGTACGATGCTTGAGTGTTCATAGGTTCTGAGATTTATCTAACATAGGGGGAGAATAAATAAATCGCAGACGAAACCAAAATAGAATCAAAACGATATCGAAAACCCAAAATAATCCGTTTCTAACAGCAGTCATGAAACTAGCTAAAGAAAATAAACAAAATGATCCCAAGTTACTAAACCTTAGAATCATCCAAAATTTTTATTAAATACTTTGAATCGTTTCGTAACGAAAGTAATAATACACCAAACAATGAAAAAGAAGAAATCATAGTAAACACAACTACGTTAAAGGCTCCCTCTAGACATACAAACAAACAAAAAAATGAAAGTTTGGTAATTTAACTTCCTTGGAAAAAAAGTTTGAACATTAAACGTGGAGCAACAGAATAAAAACAACGCATAACAGAAAATGAATTTAAGAGTAAATTTTGTGTGTGATTCGTATAAGTCATGGAAAAGCTAACTATACTAACAACAAAAAGGGAAAGAAATATAATTGTTCAACAACTCAAAAACTCGTAATATTCATAAATCAACTATAGGCATGCTCATAAAATATTGTTTATGCAACTGAAAATTTATTCATTCTATGTACAAATTTGATAAAACAAAGATTTTATCTATCAAAAGTTTTCGTTTTCAATATAATTTATTATTTTATTATATATTAGTTTTGGTTGTTTGCTTTGAATTTTAGTAACTTGGTTCATTTTGTTTTCTTCTTAAGAAGGTTTTGTGATATATATGCTATGGGAAATAGATTTTGGATTTCCAAAAATGTTCCTTATGATGTTGGTATTGTGTATGATACTACTCTTGTTGTTTATAAGTGATGAGATTTGTTTAGTATTGGGAGAGAATAAAGATAAGTCTCATGAGGTTAAACCTAAAATAGATGAAATCTAATAGCACGTCATGCTTATAAAATATTGTTAATGTAATTGAACATTGTTCATTCTGTGTACAAATTCGATAAAACAAAAATTTTATTTATCAAAACTTTTGTTGTCATATATAATTTATATAGTATTTTATTATATATTTAAAATATAAGTTTTAAAGAGTTTTATATATGCAATACCAGTTTAATTCACTGGATTAACTGACCAATTAAATAAGCTATCAAAATTCACTACTAAAAACATATATTTACCCTCAATCTCAAAGGAAAATTGTGTGATCAATTTCTTCCAATTTTTGGAAAAAATTGAATAATTAAGTACCATTTTTTTTTTATCTGCTACAGATTGTTCTAAGTTTAAGAAGCAATTGAAGCCTTTAATGTCTTACCAAGGATATTTTTCACTTTAAGTCAAGACATTAAGTGTTCAAACAAAATTTACACATTATATATATGATAATATAAATCTGTTTTATATATTAAAAATAATTTTTTTGGAGTTGTAACAATGAAAATTTTAGTGCTTTTGTTTTTTTTTTTTAAATCTAGATGCAGACTATCTTTATTTTTAGCTTTATTCAGCAGTGTAGTATATTTGCTTTTTTTTTTTTTTTTAAAGATGGAATGGAAGTATACGCATGACTTTTTTAATCTCTTTGTAAAATCTTGAGTAACTTAATTTATATTATAATTAGCACTTGGTCAAATGATGAAATTAACCTAAGAAGATTATGTATAACATGATGAGAAAAAAAAAAAAAAAAAAGCAAGATGTACCTTTTAAAATGGCAAAGAGTAGAAGCTTTGGCAATAACCGTTGATATCCTCCATCCTTTCCTATGTAAGATAAACAAAAAGTAAAAAAAAAAAAAAAACATGAATAATCTTCGTATAATAAAGTGTTATTAACTGTAATGTCTTTAATCTGAAATTTACATATAATCCAGCACCACCAAAAATCTGATTAGACCTTATTCTATATATATGTTAGAATTAGATTCCTTTGAGCTAGAGAATCTAACACCAAAAGAACATTTAAGAAATCGTATGAACGAATCTTTGTTATAGCTAGGAACAAGAAATCTTTGTTTCTTTTGGTTTATATATCATGTTTGATTAACAATCAAAGAAGATATATTTGTTGTAAGAATTTCACAAACACCAACCAGAAATATAAAACCTAATAAGAACATATCAAGAACCAAATCACTTACATGTTACATGGATCTCCATGTTTGGTGGGGAATCTCAAAAGAAAATGGGAGACATATTGTTATAGATTTGGTTGGTAGAGATTTGTTTTGATAAGATTTGGTTTTTATAAGGAGGCCTTGGTTGGTGGAGCCTTTAGGGTTTTGGGGGTGATTAAACTATAAATGGATTTTTTGATGGGCCAAAACATATCTCAAACTCAATTATTAATTATGAACATCATACAATAAAATATTATTAAGCCTCTTTAAAAAACCAAACATAAGATGATAAATAAAAATAAATTATCATCCAAATTTAAGGATTTCCGTGGTAAAAATATATATATCATGGGGTTGTCATAATTCATGAGTTATTTCTGGAGAGTTCGAGAAAAAACTCAGTGGCTAGTTATGATCAATACCACACTAGAAATTTTTTTTGGTAGATTACTTAGAGGAAGAGCAAGGTGCTTATCTTAAATTTTTATTAGGTGGGAAGACTCCAACACCATATATGTTATGAGGATGGTCTCGCTTCTCTAAGCAAAGTTGAAACCAAATTTCAAGGAGGATTCCTTAGGCATAATCCAAGATTTCAATATAGATATACAATTTCAGAGCAACACTATTGTCTATTGATGTTCTCAAAGTTAATGAGACTCATCTTATTAGTTTGAGGATGCGAATTTTGTGTCTTAAATGCCAAGATAGTGACAATCATGTTAAAGGATATCCAACTTACAAGAAGGATTTAAAGTGGTGGAGTTTCAACAATAATGATATTTTGGGATTAATACGCTCATATAATGAATGTAACTCTGAACATATCAAAAAAAAAAAAAAAAATTTCTTGGTTAACTCCACTAGACTTCTCACTGCTTTTTTAAATTTAAATCTATCTAAGTAGCGTGATCTCCCATGTTTCATAGAATCAAGAGGATATTGGAATGTGAAACCAAGATGATAGTGGTTGAGTAAGAAGGATGATGGTGGTGTTACAATTCTACTTTGCATATTATATAGTCGTACTAAACAGAATAGTATATTTTCTCTATGTACCTCCTTCTAAATAGAATAGTATAGAGCGACAATTAAAACGAAATGGAATAACACGAAATTAACTATCATCTTCAGTTCACCAATTCTAGGTTTTCAACCTCATACAACGCTAACTATTTTTTAACAAAATTTTGTATCTAAACCCAATGCCCATCCATTTCCCTTCCTTCTTTTGATATCGAAGAATTTGTTTTATACTACAACAACTTTAGATTATATGGATCGAAAATCTTTGACAACTTATCTTTATCACAATCAAGGGGAATTAGAGAAGGAAGGAGAAGAGAGAATCATATTGAAAGGAGAAGAGAGAATAACCTTGAAACAAAAAATTGCAGAGACGACGGGAGAAGAGACGAAAAAAACAGAAGAAGAAGGTTGCGTGTTTGGTGGAAGGGTAATATAGGATTTATTCTCAGTAATACGTATGTTTTCTAGCCATTCATATGATTTTGTTATTTTTTCAATTTCTCTCAAAATTTTATACATTTTTGCCAATTTCCCATGTTAAATTGAGCTATTTTTTGTGGGTCTAAATAGGTATTTTATAACTCATTTATCAGTTTAATGTCGAATGGGTTTAATGATTAATGGACATCTCACTCAGACCCATTTATTAAGGAAATTATATCAAAGGTTTTTTTTCCATTATGTTTCCGCAACTATGTAGGGTTTTTTCTGTCAAGTTTACACAACTAGGTCTTTGAATAATGTAAATCCAGTTTTACAATATTAATTAATAATATATAATTAAATATATGTTATTTAACAATTTTTATCTCTCAATGGAAGTACATCTAAAACAAATTTTTGCTTAAAAAATTAAACCTCTATCTTTTAAAATATTTTGACAAAAAAACTTAAATTCCCCCAATATTGTTCCATTGTACCTCCTCTTATGAACATTGATCTAGCAGAAGATTTTAGATCCTATGGAAAACATTATGGTGACTTAATATCATTGTTTGCATAAGCCACACTCAATCCGCTTTTGAAAGGTTTTAACACTAATCACTTTGCAATCATCTACCTTTCTAACTTTTATTACCACCTGTTAGAATCATGGAAGAGAAATTTTAGAATAAGAGATCAAACATCAAAGATCAAATACAATTTTTGAAAGAACCCATTAAAAACCTCGAAGATGTGGAAGCGATATCGTCGGATTCATCACTTTCCGGTAAACCAGATTGGCCTTCTCTGTTACGGAAAGATATCGTAGGATTCTTCATACCAACTTTATGAATCAGATATCGTCGGATTCGTCGACCTAAATGACGATCGAAAACGCATATCAAAACCCATAGATTTGAAAACAAAATCGCATAATAAATAATACATTTCATAAACCCACTAAGATACTTACCTATTTGAGTATAGGGATTGGGATGAAATCGTCTCTCCCCAAATCTTGTCACAGAGCACTTCGCTTCTGACCAAGTGCTTAAGAAATCGCCAAATCGCCTTTCTAGTCGTCGTTCAGAAAAGGGTTTTAGGATTAGAATCTACGTGGAAACCTAGTCATTTTCACGTCATAGTTTAGACTCTAACTTTGCTTGAGACAATGACACATAAGTTTTTTTCATTTAACGTACTTCTCAAATAATAGGTAGGAGATTTGAGTTTAAGTTTTAAGGTTTTAGGGTTTATATTTTAGGGGAGTAGGGCTAAAAACGTTTTTTGGGTTGAGATTTTTAGGGTTTAGGTTTTTAACCCTAAATCCTAGATTCTAAACCCTAAAACCCTATAAAATATTATAAAACATTTTCAAATATTAAATATATCAATTTGGATAAAGATTGATATATTTTTTTAATAAACAATAAAAAGTGGGTATATGTAATTAAAAAGTGGGTATTTGTGATTTTGGGTATGAGAATGTGGGTATTTCCGAACTTCCCCAAATTAGAATAAAAAAAAAAAATCAGAAATATTTTAAAAATCATTATAAACCAATTTCGAATTAAAAGATGTCAAAATTAGTTTAGTAGTAATGGTTAGTTGCATTTGATGTTAAAATAGATATTACCCATAGAAAAAAAAAACTCTCAATTTGCAAATTAATTTTTTGAAATGTACATGTTTCACCAACTTTTACAAAATTAAAACCGAATAGTGATAATAATCCAATAATTCGTGGGAAGAAAAATAAAAACAAAACGAGGTAACTAAACTGAGTAACAGATGCGTAACTACTATTATCATCGACTCTCCACTCTCGAAGACACGTGTCGACATCAAAACGGCCAGATCAAAATCACCCTTGTATATAAACTCTTTCCCGGCTATTTTCTTCTCCGTGCGATCGTTACTTTGA
>OVAF01001551.1:0-20999 GCA_900406245.1 Odontarrhena argentea | reverse complement strand
CTTCTTGGGCTTCATGGAGCTTGGGCCTTAGTCTTTCTTTTGTACGTGTAGAGAACCGGAGGATGGTTAGCTTCCCACGTATCAGATTGATCGTCCCTCTAAAAGACAACGTGACAAGAAATAGTCTGATCTTCTTTGAACCTTTGACATGGGGACTTTGGGTGGTGACCCTTTGTTCCTTTTTCGTTGTCGGTTTTGTTGTGTGGGTTCTTGACCATAGGGTGAACCCAGACTTCACTGGACCTACCGAATACCAAATCAGCACTATGTTCTGGTTTGCCTTCTCCATCATGGTTTTTGCACCACGTATGTTGCCTCATCCCTCTTAACCAAACGATCTCCGTAAGCAACAAGTCTGTTTTCCTAAGTTTACCTTTGTTTACAGGAGAAAGAGTGTTGAGCTTTTCAGCAAGGATTGTAGTTATCACATGGTACTTCATTGTTCTTGTGCTGACTCAGAGTTACACCGCTAGTTTGTCATCGCTTCTGACAACACAACAGCTTGATCCAACTGAAACGAGCATGAAGAACTTGCTAGCAAAAGGAGTACCTGTAGGATACCAGAGGGATTCCTTCGTCTTGGGGAAACTGAAAGAATCGGGATTCCCTGAGTCTATACTCGTGCCATTTAACTCTGTAGAGAAATGTGAGGAACTTTTGAGCAAGGGACCATCGAAAGGTGGTATTTCTGCAGCTTTCATGGAAGTTCCCCATGTGAGAGTTTTTCTTGGACAATATTGCAAAAAATATAAAGTTGTGGATGCACCATTTGATGTCGATGGGTTTGGCTTTGTAAGTTCCATCACTTCTTTGTGCCTTTCCATTTATGTAATGATGTATCCATATGTATAACTAGTTTCGGTCTTGTAGGTCTTCCCAATCGGATCGCCTCTGGTAGCAGATGTATCACGGGCCATTTTGAAAGTGGCAGAGTCCAACAAAGCAACTCAACTTGAAGATGCTTGGTTTAAGAATATAGACAAAACTTGTCCTGATCCAATCACTAATCCTGACCCAAATCCTACAGTCTCCTTCCGCAAGCTCGGCCTAGATAGTTTCTGGCTTCTATTTGTTGCTGCAGCTACTGTCTGGTTCATTCTCTTGTTGAGATTTTTTGTCTATTTCTTGAAGCAGAACGGACATATTCTGAGGGGAGATGGCGCCCATCGAGAACGGATGTGGAATATGTTGCGAGTGTTCATGAGACCTGATAATGATTCATACATCAATGAAGCAAGAAGACTCATGCAGCAAGACCCTGCTCCCAATCCCGATCCCGCTCCCAATCCCAATCTTAGGCAGCAAGACCCTGCTCCCAATCCCAATCCCGCTCCCGATCCCAATCCCAATCCCAATCCCGATCCCGATCTTAGGCAGCAAGACCCTGCTCCCAATCCCAATCTTAGGCAGCAGAACCCTGCTCCCAATCCCAATCCCGTAGTTGGATAAAATCTTTTAACTTATTCTTCAACTCCTTGTTGTAAACTCTGCATATTTTGTATCATCAAAGCTTATTGATTCTAGTGCCAATTCTTAGTCGGTCGACTGATGTTGTTTCACACACATGCCTTTACCCAGCAAACTCCGACACAACTTCAACATGTGCATCTAATCGCAACGATTCAAAACCGCCAGAGGAAGTTTGTCAATAGCTGCAAATTAATGGCACATAGAAGTCTGAATCCATCATAATCCTTCAAGCATTCTGAATTAGTATTGTCCACCGAAAAGGTTCTTGTACAGAATGTCCATGAAATAATTTCATGAGGCACCAGGTTCTTTCAGATACCCATAAGTGATGCTAGAGCAACTGTGCAAGTGTCAAAACTAGCAGGGCGATCATCAAAACTAGCCAGAAACTAAATATTCTTTCTCCTGCAAAAGAACAAGATATTGCAGATGTCACGACAGAAGAAATCGGACATAGATGTTACACACATATAGAACCATACCATAATTTGTTTTTTTGTTCATATATATACATTTAGAGAGAATGTGTTCATAAACCATAAGTACATATTAGAGACTGAAAGGTTGAGACTTACCTTAACATACACTTATCATTTTTCACCACACGTAGTAAAAAGAAAGAGGAATCAAAGCAAATTCCTATGAATCCGAGATAAAATAGTGTCCAAGTGTACCAAGCTTATATGTTTACAACAACAATCTCAGACACAAATTTCTTTGGTGCAGAACGGAAGCACGTGACTTACATCTTTTGTCCCAAATGAGTTCCAAGACAAAGGACTCTCCTATCTTTAAATTATTTGAGGCAAAACCAGATTGATAAGAACACATCTCAACAACCTATGGAGCAATAACTTTCAAGAGTACAGAAATGACAACATACATCTACTGAAGCTTGAGTTCCATGATGTTCTTGGTCTTGGGAGGATATGCCAAGTAAACCTTGAGCACCCTCTGCGCAACCTCCAGCTGTGCCTTACCTTCAGCATAAGCCTCATTCACCTTTGATGGGTCAGCGAGACTCTTGTTCATGCGGAACCCATCCAAGCTCCTTCGCTTTACGTACTCCCTGATGTTGTAGTCATTGAACTGACGTCCTGCTCGAAGCAGGGAACGACATAGGCTGAGGACTTGACTTCTCTCTACCATTTCGAGACCAGAAACTAACCCTCCATTATACAAAGCAAGGAGTCAAGAGAAGGGATAAAGACATATAACTCGTAACTAGAAGAATTACAGACACTGAAACGGATTCAGAACATCATCATAAATCAAAAGAACTTAAATTTTCGGATCCTAGTTAATTCGTATACAAAACTTGGGGGTTTATGGTATAAGAAACAAAAGGTTTAAGATTTTTAGAAAACTTTGCAAAAGAACCAACAAAATAGAAATTTCACCAAAATCGTTTAAACTATCGCTAAAACAACTCCTTTAGCAGAACACTTAGAACCCTAAAAAAACAAAAAAATTTAGCCACAACCAAAAGAGACAAGACCAATCTGAATCACAAGAGGATCCAGCATCAAGAGTCGAGCTTACCAAATTTATAACAGATTTAAGTGTAGTTGTTAATGATCTGCACTTGTCGGATCATTCGCCCTGAATTTCTCTGCGATTTCTGAACGAAACTTTCTAACTCAATAGAGAGGTTCATCATCATCAACAAGAAAAATCTGCTCTGGGCCATCTTGTAGTTTTTAAGGCCCATCTAACTGCTGAACCAAGCCCATTACTGGCTAAAGCCGAAGCCGAAGCCTAAGCTTTGCATTGCGTAATGCCTAACGCTACCTTAATTCTGAATATTTGCAGCAATAACACCAAAGAATATCACTTTTTCTCTAATATTGTGTTCAGCATGGATATTTTGATGTTAAAAACTTTAACATAATGTTTTAGGTGGTAAAGAGGGGTCACAAATGAATATTCTTTATAATATCAAAAGGTTGTGATTGCAATTAGGTTAAAAACACTTTTATATCATGTAATTAAACGCAAAATCAAATGTAAAAATAATAATTGAAGTTTTGTTAATTAGGCAACAAAACTTGTGGTACATTAACTAGGACGATATCATCTGCATATTTATATAGTAGTTCTCTTTGCTTTCCTACTTACAACTTGTGCACATGTCTCCCTCTTTAGCTGTTGTTTTTGCATGGCCATCTAGCTCCTTAACCAGATCTAAGAAGGATGTTGATTTTTACCTAACAATGAGATTAGTTACACTCTCAGTCTCAGATTGTGATTAACAGGATTCCTCGTATTATGTTGTGAAATGTGACTGGTTATTCAAAATTTCAAATAGAATAGCATTAAAAACATAGAAGAGATTATAAATACTCTCTCTGTTTTATTTAAAATGATTTTTAAGTTTTTGGCGCACAAGTTTAAGAAATTATGTAATCTTCTAGTTTTTAAATGATAATGATATCTATTATTTACTTATAAAAAATTCGCAGAATATTAATGGTCATAAAAAATAATAAAATATTTAATCTTGTATTGGAAATTTAAAATAGATTGAAAATGAAACAAAAAAATTTGGCTACAAGAAAATAATTTGATTTGCAACTATAATGGTTAGTCGCAAATTTGTAAATGAATTGCATCTACAAAAAGTGTTGCAAATGAGTCGCAAATTATGAAGAAATACAACTCATTTTTTGACGATTTTTTAGTCCATTGCAAATGAGTCGCGAAATTACGACTAACTTGCTAGAATATAAGGTAGGTTGGTACCATACGTTTTAGTGATTTGAAACTTTTGTTTGCTTCTATATCGTAGTCGCAAATTTATAGCAAAGTAGTAGCAAACGTGTTGCAAATTGTTATTATGTCGAAAATGAGTGGTAAATGTTGATCGCAAATGAGTAACAACATTTGTTGATACTCTATAAAATTAACGAAAAATAATAAGAACAACATCCCAAATGCACTACGAAAATTGTTTCATTCCGTAAAACACTTTATAAATTGGTCTTATAAATTTGATATTTGGGTGTATGGAGCAAGGGATAAAAATTATGGCATGAAGAGCCAAGGAGATTGAGCATATGCTTAACCATAAGAAGGTAGCAAAAGCAGCAGCTCGGGCTGGAACATCATCATCGATCTCAGTCTCCTGAAGATTCTGATTATTTGGATTTTGATCTCGACTTGTAGTTTCTATTAAGTTGTATGCAAAACAATATTTGGTTTAAATTTGTATCATATATAGTAGTGGTTTTCTTTGGGAAAACCCGATTAAATTAATAAAAAATAAAAAATAAAAAAAACCCAAGAGCCCAAGACGTTGGGTTCGATTGGCAAAGCTGATAGCAGAGCGGTAGCATTAAGTAGCAGAAGCTATATGCTGCAGAAGCTGTATGCTGTGATTAGTTATATATAAATTGTTTGATTGACACGACAATGAGCAGATACATAAGAAAATATTAAAATATATAACATTTAATGAAATGAAAATTTTTATGGAAGTGGATTAATTCGTTTTAGGAAATAAAATATCTCTATAAGAATATTATTGTAATTAAATTTTTTTAATGCTAAATGCTATTCTAAAAGCTTCAATAAGGAGCATCATAGAATGGAGCATTTAGGAGCATTTAGAATAAGCTAATGCTCTCTTAAATGCTTTAGGTATAAAAGGTGATTGGATACCCAAGGCTTTAAGCTCACCTAAATGTTTTGCCAATCGAACCAGTTGTCTCCGAACTGTTTAAATCTATCTTTATTTCTTTCTTGTAATTTTCACCTCGTTTTTAGTCATCTCGAAATCTCAATTTATGAAAATATTCCCAAACTCAATCACTCTTCACCTCGGTTTCCATCCCACCTCAATGGCTAGACAACCATCATTATCGTCGTTAATCCCCATGAAGATTTTAGGCAAAATTTGGGTCATACTTAACCAAATGCCGGTACACCTGGTTTAAGTGCAAATGTTGAAACCACTCTGTCCTAGCTCCCATCTCCTCCTTTGTTAACTATTTTTTTGTTGTTCAATTGTCCAATAACAATAATGACAAACTGTCTTCAAGTTCAAGAGCCCTTAAGCATTTTCTCCAAACCCGCGGGCCTAACTAAAAAGAAAGAACGAGTTGACGAAGAAATGATGAGATTGCAAGCTTTGAAGATCGCAAACACATTGGCTTTCCCCATGGTTTTCAAAGCTGCCTTGGAGCTAGGCGTCCTCGATACGATTTCTGCCGCCGGTAATGTGTGTGGCTCTCGTCTTCCGAGATAGCTTTTGGTCTCCCGACTAAGCTTCTCAACTTAGAGGCACCAATGTTGCTAGACCGGATGTTACGGTTGCTTGTCAGCCACTCAATCTTGAAGTGTCGTATAGTAGAAAACAAACTAACAAGAAAGACCGAAAGGCTATACGCAGCCGAACCGGTTTGCGAGTTTTTCCTAAACCGTGGTGACGACTCCGATTCTCTCATGTCCCTGTTCATGTTGCTCCAAAGCCCAGTCTTTTTCAAATCCTGGTACGTGCCTCATTATTTGAAAAATAAGTAGTTGGTCCTTAACTACATCAAACCGGTTAATTATCTTCCAAAGTCCAACTAAACCAATCTGCCATAAATTGCTCTATATGTATTATAGACACGCTTTTAATGAATTATTATTATGATCAAATACATTTTGTTTTTTTTTTCATTGCAGGACACATCTGAAAGATGTGATACAAGAAGGAAAAGATACATTCAGTTCTGCTCATGGCATGAGACTCTTTGAATACATCGGCTCCGATGAACATTTTGCTGGTATGTTTAACCAGGCAATGTCACAATCTTCTTCCATGATCATGAGGAGAATTTTAGAAGTTTACAAAGGATTCGAAGGTGTAAACACTTTGGTGGACATTGGAGGAGGAATGGGCACCACTCTAAGTCTTATCACTTCCAAATATACTCAAATTAAGGGAACTAATTACGATTTAGGCATGGTTTTATCTCGTGCTCCCCACTATCCAGGTACAACATTAGTTGATCAATTTGATAACTTGCAGTAGTTTTTATTATTTTTACAAAAGAATCTCCATTATAGGTGTGGAGCATGTATCAGGAGATATGTTCATAGAAGTTCCAAAAGGAGACACTATCTTCATGAAAGTTAGTATATATATTTTCTGCATTTGAATACCAAACTTATATATTCAACAGTAGATTGTGTTAAGATTCTATATTATGACAGTGGATACTACATGACTGGACGGACGAAGATTGTGTTAAGATTCTAAAAAACTGCTAGAAGAATCTTCCAGAAAAGGGAAAAGTAATAATAGTAGACATTGTTACACCAATAGAGCCGAAGAGTGCAGACCTTTTCTCTAACTTTGTTTTCAGCATGGATATATGTTGATGTTAACACAAGTTCAGGTGGTAAAGAGAGGTCTTTCTCTGAGTTTAAAGCTTTAGCCTCTGCTTCAGGCTTTAGTAATTGTGAAATCATTTGTGAAGCTTATACATATTCTGTTATCGAATTCCACAAGTAGATTTCAAAGCCTACAAAAATAAGCAATAGTTGGTTCTGTGTGTGGAAATTATGAACCAGAGTGTTTTTCTTCGGTTATTATGTGTAATGTAATTTTACTTGCAGTGGCTGTTTGTTTTTTGTTCAAGATTGTGTTGATCTTGAATGATTGTATTGATCCACTACTGTCAGAAAAATGTAATAAAGAGAGTGTAAAAGTGAAATATTGTGTTTTCTCATTGAGTTTACAAGTAGTACAAAAGAAAGGGAATCAAACCATATTCATACAAAGCCAATATAAAAGAGTGTTCAAGGTGAACCAAGCTTAAATGATTAAAACAATCTCAGTTTAATTTGGGGCAGAATTTAAGCACAGGACTCCCATCATTCTCCCAAATGAGTTCCATATTAAATCGCTCTCCTAGTTTTACGCCATGAACATGACAGAATCCTTTCCAGTCTCCTCCTAATCTCATTCGTCCCCGTTTGTCTTCGTTCACAAGACGCACTTTCCAGTATACTCCATTTTGAGCCAAAAGATATATATTCCCTGATTTGGTGAGGCCATTTGCCCGCATGAAACGTAATGGAAGCCTCTGTGAAAATGGTTTTATTTAGGCAAAATGATTCAACAGAATACATGTAGAAACCTATATAAGTAATGAACAACCTCAAGACTTACCAGTTTATTGCTTTTAATAGAGTACGGTGTAATAGCTAATGTCACAAAACGGTTTTGACTTTGTGAAGATGAAGCTCCAGCTCTCGAGCAATTCTTCCATTTCTCTATATTAAAACGTTCCCTTAAGCTGCTTTCGTCCTCGATGCTCGCCTCTTCAGTTTCCTCCTTTACACTGATGCCTTCAATGCTGGTCTCATCACTTTCCTCAGTGTCGCTACTCTCTTCTCCGCTGCTAGAATTCATGGAATGGGAATCCACAATGTTACCTTCTGAACACTCTACTACCCTCGTGTCACGGTTGGTTTCTGTAGAGCACAAACAGAGAACAGGCTTTTCCCCGTTTCTAACCAGTTTAAACCTATAAACGTCTCTAGCTTTGATTCCGTTAGCTACGCAGAAACTTCTCCATCCTTGAGTAATAAAAGTAATGTTGTTTGCTTTGTTATGTCTCAAAAGTGAATTCCATGTTTCACCATATTCATTCTTCAAAACCATCTCACCACACCCTTCCTTGATCAGATTATTTGAGCTCGTAAATCCTCTTGGAAGATACTGTAAACATCAGATTAAAACACAAGTCATACTAACAGATCACCCGAGGTCCCGAGCGCTACTACTATAGGTCCAGTGATACTTAATTAACTGGAATTTGTACTCACCAGCGCATCTTTACGAAAGCTGGAAGGAGTGAGAGATCCCTCAAAATAACAACCATCGGACGAAGATTCTTCGTTTGTTGATCCCTCAAAATAACAAGGATCGGACGAAGATTCTTCGTTTGTTTGGCACAAACGGATTACAGGTGTTCCCGATTTTCGGATCAGTTGGAACGTATATTGACCTCGAGTCATCCCATTGGCATTGCAGAAACTTGTCCAGCCATGTTTGAAATAAGTCTTGTCGCCTCTATTATTTTGACTCAACCGTAAGTTCCACGATCTTCCCTTTAGGTCAAGCAGAACAATACTAGAGTATGTGTTGCACAAACCGTTTGACCTCACAAAACCAACAGGAATGTACTGCATGCAAACACAATACACAAATTGACAAAACATGAATGTTATCTAAGATTTTGCTTGAATTAGTGCAAGAGATTTGCAAGATTCTAACCACTTTGTCGTTAAGTAAGTTTGAGGCAGAGACACTTGCTACAAAACAAGAATGGTCTGCTGAAGAATCTTCTTCTCTCCTTGTATTCTTCTTCACTCTCTTCTTCATTGGTCTAATTTCTAAAGCTAAAAACAAAAACAAAAAAAATACCATAAACATCAAATGTTTCTTCTTTCTCAGTACATTTCATGATAAAGACAGAAACTTTACCAATGCTGTCCTTATAATCANTTTCGTCCTCGATGCTCGCCTCTTCAGTTTCCTCCTTTACACTGATGCCTTCAATGCTTATGCTGGTCTCATCACTCTCCTCAGTGTCGCTACTCTCTTCTCCGCTGCTAGAATTCATGGAATGGGAATCCACATTGTTACCTTCTGAATCTGAACACTCTACTACCCTCGTGTCACGGTTGGTTTCTGTAGAGCACAAACAGAGAACAGGCTTTTCCCCATTTCTAACCAGTTTAAACCTGTAAACGTCTCTAGCTTTGATTCCGTTAGCTACGCAGAAACTTCTCCAGCCTCGAGTTATAACAGTAACATTGTTTGCTTTGTTATGTCTCAAAAGTAAATTCCATGTTCCGCCATATTCATTCTTCAAAACAATCTCACCACATCCTTCCTTGATCAGATTATTTGAGCTCATAAATCTTCTTGGAAGATACTGTAAACATCAGATTAAAACACAAGTCATACTAACAGATCACCCGAGCGCTACTACTATAGGTCCACTGATACTTAATGAACTGGAATTTGTACTCACCAGCGCATCTTTAAGAATGCTGGAAGGAGTGAGAGATCCCTCGAAATAACAAGGATCGGACGAAGATTCTTCGTTTGTTTGGCACAAACGGATTACAGGTGTTCCCGATTTTCGGATCAGTTGGAACTTATATTGACCTCCAGTCATCCCATTGGCATTGCAGAAACTTGTCCAGCCATGTTTGAGATAAGTCTTGTTGCCTCTATTATTTTGACTCAACCGTAAGTTCCACGATCTTCCCTTTTGGTCAAGCATAACAATACTAGAGTGTGTGTTGCACCAACCGTTTGACCTCACAAAACCAACTGGAATGTACTGCATGCAAACACAATACACAAATTGACAAAACATGAATGTTATCTAAGATATTTGGTTAAATTAGTGCAAGAGATTTGCAGGATTCTAACCACTTTGTCTTTAAGTAAGTTTGAGGCAGAGACAGTCGCTACAAAACAAGAATGGTCTGCTGAAGAATCTTCTTCTCTCCTTGTATTCTTCTTCATTCTCTTCTTCATTGGTCTAATTTCTAAAGCTAAAAACAAAAACAAAAATTACCATAAACATCAAATGTTTTCTTTCTCAGTACATTTCATGACAAAGACAGAAACTTTACCAATGTTGTCCTTGTAATCATCACTATCATCATCAATGTTGTTAGGTGATGTATACTCAATCTCACAACAACTTGGTCCTAATGCAGTAACATGAAACACCAAATCTCCTTCATGTCTAAAAACAAGCACATCGCCAATACGAAGATCATGAGCTGTGGCGAATTCTCTCCATCCTGCAGTGAGTCTCCAGCCATCAATTCTCACTTCCCAAACGATAGTTGAAGCGTCTGATCCCAGTTTCACAGTCTTGTTTTCGTTTCTTCCTTCAATATATTTGGAGTAGAAGGCTACAGGAATGTTCTGCAACAACATGCAAAAGATTTTTTACTACCAAAACCATTTTTCTCAACTCTTAGAAGTAGAAACAGAGACAAGAGTAAGTACGAGGTGAGAGTCGAAGCCAGGAAGAAGAGGCTGAAAGAACTGTGGGTTTGTCGGAGATTGAAGAATTTGATCCGCCATTGTCAAACACCTCAGAAAAGTTTATCAGATAACAACAAAAATTTAACTTTCTCAACCAACCATGGAACAAAAACCTCTCAATGAAAGTTGTCAGAAACGTACGTTCATATTAATTTCAAGACTTAAAGTGTTTCATGAATCTCGAGGCAATAATTCATTACAATAAAGCCTCAAAGACTTTTAGCATTGACCTTGTAAACATCGTCCAATACAATTCTACGATTAAATGTCACCAATCCAAAGCTAAAAACAATATTAAACTAATCACTAATTACTCTGTTCTTTAAAACAGAGGACTTGTTTTTTTTATTATCTTCTTCAGACACATATTGGTTCTTTCTTGACCTTGTAACGAAACTTGAGAACAGGAGCTGAATCTTCCCAAATCAACTCCAAAACAAAAAGACTCTCCAGGCATCAATACATCATTAGCTTCACAGAAAAACTTCCATTCTTTTCCCAATCCTCTTTTTCCCTGCTCTGGTCTATCTTGTAACAACTTAACTATCCGCTTCATGCCATGTTTATCCATCAAAACTATCGTCTCGTGCTTGTCAATCCCATTGAACTTAACGAAAGCTTTCCGAAGAAGCTGCACAAGATTTGAAAACCAAAAAACAAATCATATAAATCAAAACAGAGGAAAAACATAATCTGAAAGAACATTCTCCTTACAAATTTTGAGTTTTGGAAATTGTAACATGTGAGAGTGATTGTGACAAGTCGGTTTTTCCTTGCAGATGAAGATGGTACCTATACACGCTTCTGCTTATTCTTCTCCTCTCTTTCTTTGGTTAGTCCCACACACTTTTCTTAAGGACAAATAAAGAGCAATGGAGTAGCGTTCCCATCTCCGACAAGATTAAACGTGATATATATCTTAGTGCAGCTGTTTAGTAATCTTACTAACCTATAATAGATTAACTATTATTACTTGACTAGCAAGAAAGCAACATATGGATGTAAAACGGTTTCACATTTTTCTCTATCTGGCCATGTCTCCTTGCATTCCTCACGCCAAATACTGTACAAAGAAACTTGGAAGGCATATTGGAATATGAAATCATGAATTCCACCTGTGTGACACGGTAACAAATTCACAATAACAGTCCAATCATAAGTGAAGTCTTGTCAAAGGACACCTCGCATTAACTCCGACTATACCTTGCGAGAGAAGGAGCAGGAGAACAAGAGATGCTCTCAGGTTTCTTCACTCTGCCCCCAAGACACCATACGATCCATCCTAGACAGCCTATTTAGTAGTCCTAGGCTCCTAGCCAATGCATTTTTGGGGGTGTGATGCTTGAGCCATATGGCTGAGCTCCGAGACACCTCCATTCTTATATTACGCAGCTTTTGCCACATTTTAGACGTACTGAACCAGTTCTTGTAGACCTCATCTCCAGCCTACTCGCCATAACGGATTGTCTTTCGGCCACAGTCAAAATAGCTTTCGTGACATCAATAGAATCTTCAATAGAAACTAAAAGACCTCCACTCGATGTCGACGCCTCCGATGTGTTTGTATAACCTTCTGGATGCCTAAATCGATAAAACCCCTCGGACCTTTTACTTCAAGAAGCCGGCCAAGATCTGACCACTTGTCATGCCAAAACGAATGTTTTGTTGCCATTTCCAAGCTTAACTCTAAAGAAAGGATCCGTAATTGAGAAGAAAGTTTAGTTTTTAACTCACATTCATGATCATCCTTAGAAGCCAAATATTCTGGAAGAAGGCATCTCGGTTTATATTCATCCCTTGTCCAAGGGTTATCTGCGAATTGGTCCACTACTGTCAGCAAAATGTAATAAAATGAGTGCAATTGATATATTGTCTTTTCCCATTGAGTTTACAAGTAGTACAAAGAAATGGAATCAAACCATATTCGTACAAAGCCAACATAAAAGAGATTGTTCAAGGTGAACCAAGCTTAATTAAATGCTTAGAAACAATCTCAGTTTACTTTGGTGCAGAATTTAAGCACAGGACTTCCATCATTCTCCCAAATGAGTTCCATCTCAAATCGCTCTCCTACTTTTACGCCATGAACATGACAGAATCCTTTCCAGTCACCTCCTAATCTCACTCGTCTCCATTTGTCTTCGCTCACAAGTCGCACTGTCCAGTATACTCCTTTTTGAGCCAAAAGAGATATATTCCCTGATTTGTTGAGGCCATTCGCCCGCACGAAGCGAAATGGAAGCCTCTGAGCAAAAAATTTATTAAAAGATTGAACAGAATACATCCAGAAAACTAAGCGGAAGTTATGAACAATCTCAAGACTTACCAGTTTATTGCTTTTCATATAGTATGATGTAATTGTTAATGTCACAAAACGGTTTTGACTTTGTGAAGATGAAGCTCCCGCTCTCGAACACTTCTTCCATTTCTCTATATTCAAACATTCCGTTAAGCTGGTTTTGTCCACGATGCTCGCCTCTTCGATTTCCTCCTTTATGCTGTTGTCTTCAAAGCTCGTCTCATCACTTTCCTCGGTTTCGCTACTCTCTTCTCCGCTGCTAGAATTCATGGAATGGGAATTCACATTGTTACCTTCTGAACACTCTACAAGCCTTGTGTCACCACGGTTGGTTTCTGTAGAGCACAAACAAAGAACAGGCTTTTCCCCGGTTCTAACCAGTTTAAACCTGTAAACGTCTCTAGCTTTGATTCCGTTGGCTAGGAAGAAACTTCTCCAGCCTCGAGTTATAACAGTAACGTTGTTTGCTTTGTTATGTCTCAAAAGTGAATTCCATGTTCCACCATATTCATTCTTCAAAACCATCTCACAACATCCTTCCTTATACAGATTATTTGAGCTCACAAATCCTCTTGGAAGATACTGCAAACATCAGATTAACAACACAAGATCATACTAACATCACCAGCACGCTAACACTTTAGTTCCAATGATTTTTCTATAGGAAATGAACCGATAATGTACTCACCAGCTCATCTCTAAGACAGTTTGACGGCGTGAGAGATCCCACAAAACAAGAAGGATCGGATGAAGATTCTGCGTATGTTGGGCACAAACGGATTACAGGTGTTCCCGATTTTCGGATCAGTTTGAACTTATATTGACCTCCAGTCATCCCATTGGCATTGCAGAATCTTGTCCAGCCATGTCTGAGATAAGTCTTGAACCCGGCTTTGCCGTGATCCAAACTTAACCTCCATGGTCTTCCCTTTTGGTCAAGAAGAACAACCCTACAGTATGTTTTACTCAAGCCGTTTGACTCCACAAAACCAACTGGAATATACTGCATGCAAACACCAGACACAAATTGACAAAACATGAAGGTTATCTAAGATTTTTGCTTAAAAAAGTGCAAGAGTTTTGTAGGATTCTAACCACTTTGTCGTTAAGTAAGTTTGAGGCAGAGACACTTGCTACAAAACAAGAATGGTCTGATGAAGAATCTTCTTCGCTACTTGGATTCTTTTTCACCCTCTTCTTCATTGCTCTGATCTCTAGATCTAAAAATGATAAAAGAAAACTTCCATTAAGAAACATCAAAAAAAAATTTCTGTCTCCACATATTGAGCACCATTCATAAAAAGAGACAGAAAACTTACCAATGTTGTCCTTGTAATCCTCACTATCATCATCAATGTTGTGAGGTGCTGTATATTCAATCTCACAACAACTTGGTCCCAATGCAGTAACATGAAACACCAAATCTCCTTCATGTCTAAAAACAAGGACATCGCCAATACGAAGATCATGAGCTGTGGCGAATTCTCTCCATCCTCCAGTGAGTCTCCAGCCATCAAGTGTCACTTCCCAAACGATAGCTGAAGCGTCCGATCCCAGTTTCACAGTCTTGTTTTCGTTTCTTCCTTCAATATATTTTGAGTAGAAGGCTAAAGGAATGTTCTGCAACACCATGCAAAAGATTTTTTACAACCAAAACCATTACAAGAGACAAGAAGAAAGAGAGACAAGAGTGAGTACGAGGTGAGAGTCGAGGCCAGGAAGAAGAGGCTGAACGAAATGTAGGTTTGTGGGAGATTGAAGAATTTCATCCGCCATTGTCAAACACCTCAGAAAATTTTATCAGATAACAACAAAAAATGAACTTTCTCAAAGCCACCAGGGATCAAAAACCTCTGAAAGAAAGTTGTCAGAAACGTCATATTTCAAGACTTTAGTGTTTCATGAATCTCGAGGCAATAATTCATTACAATAAAGGTTCATTGACTTTTAGCATTGACCTCGTAAACATCGTCCAATACAATTCCTGATTTAACTGTCACCAATCCAAAGCTAAAAACATTATTAAACTAATCACTAATTACTCTGTTCTTCAAAACAGAGGACTTGGTTTTTTTATATTATCTTCTTCAGACACAGATCGGTTCTTTCTTGACCTTGTAACGAAACTTGAGAAGAGGAGCTGAATCTTCCCAAATCAACTCCAAAACAAAAGAGTCTCCAGGAATCAATACATCATTAGCTTCACAGAATAACTTCCATCCTTTTCCCAATCCTCTTTTTCCCTGCTCTGGTCTGTCTTGTAACAACTTAACTATCCGTTTCACACCATGTTTATCCATCAAAACTATCGTCTCGTGCTTGTCAATCCCATTGAAGCTGTCGGAAGAAGCTGCACAAGATTTGAAAACCAAAAAACAAATCATATAAATCAGAACAGAGGAAAAACATAATCTGAAAGAACATTGTCCTTACAAATTTTGAGTTTTGGATATTGTAACGTGTGAGAGTGATTGTGACAAGTCTTTTTTCCTAGCAGATGAAGAAGGTACTCATAGAGGTTTCTGCTTATTCTTCTCCTCTCTTTCTTTGGTTTTGTATTCGTTGATTACTCCCATACACTTTTCTTCAGGACAGATACAGAGCAATGGAGTAGTGTTCCCATCTCCGACAAGATTAAACGTGATATACATCCTAGTGCAGCTGTTTAATAGATTAACTATGATTACTTGACTAGCAAGAAAGCAACATATGGATGTAAAACGGTTTCGCATATTTCTCTATCTGGCCATGTCTCCTTGCATTCCTCTCACGCCAAATAGTGTACAAAGTAACTTGGAAGGCATATTGAAATATGAAATAATGAATTCTACCTGTCTGACACAGTAACAAATTCACAATAACAGTCCAATCATAAGTGAAGTCTTGTCAAAGGGCACCTCGCCTTAACTCCGACCATACCTTGCGAGAGAAGGAGCAGGAGAAGAAGAGATGCTCTTATAAGTTTCTTCACTCTGCCCCCAAGACACCATACGATCCATCGTAGACAGCCTATTTAGTAGTCCTAGCCAAAGCATTTTTGGGGTGTGATGCTTGAACCATATGGCAGAATTCCAACTTCCAAGGCACCTCCATTCTTATATTACGCAGCTTTTGCCACGTTAGACATACTGAACCAGTTCTTGTAGACCTCATCTCCTCCTCGCCATAACGGCTTGTCTTCAGCCACAGTCAACATTGCTTTCGTGACATCAATAGAATCTTCAATAGAAACTAGGACCTCCACGCGATGTCGACGCCTCTGATGTGTTTGTATAACCTCCTGGATGCCTAAATGGATAAAACCCCTCCGACCTTTTACTTCAAGAAGCCGGCCAAGATCCGACCATTTGTCATGCCAAAACGAACGTTTTGTTGCCATTTCCAAGCTTAACTCTAAAGAAAGGATCCGTGATTGAGAAGAAAGTTTAGTTTTTAACTCACATTCATGATCATCCTTTGAAGCCATATATGATGAAGGCATCACGGTTTCTATCATCCCTTGTCGAAGTGTTATCTGCGAATTGGTCCACTACTGTCAGCAAAATGTAATAAAATGAGTGTGCAATTGATATATTGTCTTTTCCCATTGAGTTTACAAGTAGTACAAAAGAAATGGAATCAAACCATATTCGTACAAAGCCAACATAAAAGAGATTGTTCAAGGTGAACCAAGCTTAATTAAATGCTTAAAAACAATCTCAGTTTACTTTGGTGCAGAATTTAAGCACCGGACTTCCATCATTCTCCCAAATGAGTTCCATCTCAAATCGCTCTCCTACTTTTACGCCATGAACATGACAGAATCCTTTCCAGTCTCCTCCTAATCTCACTCGTCTCCATTTGTCTTCGCTCACAAGCCTCACTGTCCAGTATACTCCATTTTGAGCCAAAAGAGATATATTCCCTGATTTGCTGAGGCCATTCGCCCGCACGAAGCGAAATGGAAGCCTCTGCGCAAAAAAATTATTAAAAGATTGAACAGAATACATCTAGAAAACTAAGCGGAAGTTAACAATCTCAAGACTTACCAGTTTATTGCTTTTCATATAGTATGGTGTAATTGTTAATGTCACAAAACGGTTTTGACTTTGTGAAGATGAAGCTCCAGCTCTCGAAAAATTCTTCCATTTATCTATATTCAAACATTCCGTTGAGCTGGTTTTGTCCACAATGCTCGCCTCTTCGATTTCCTCATTTACACTGTTGTCTGCAAAGCTCGTCTCATCACTTTCCTCGGTTTCGCTACTCTCTTCTCCGCTGCTAGAACTCATGGAATGGGAATTCACATTGTTACCTTCTGAACACTCTACTAGCCTTGTGTCACCACGGTTGGTTTCTGTAGAGTACCAACAAAGAACAGGCTTTTCCCCGGTTCTAACCAGTTTAAACCTGTAAACATCTCTAGCTTTGATTCCGTTGGCTAGGCAGAAACTTCTCCAGCCTCGAGTTATAACAGTAACGTTGTTTGCTTTGTTATGTCTCAAAAGTGAATTCCATGTTCCACCGTATTCATTCTTCAAAACCATCTCACAACATCCTTCCTTATTCAGATTATTTGAGCTCACAAATCCTCTTGGAAGATACTGCAAACATCAGATTAACAACACAAGATCATACTAACATCACCAGTACGTTAACACTTTAATCAGTTCCAATGATTTTTCTGTAAGAAATGAACCGATAATGTACTCACCAGCTCATCTCTAAGAAAGTTTGAAGGCGTGAGAGATCCCACAAAACAAGAAGGATCGGATGAAGATTCTGCGTATGTTTGGCACAAACGGATTACAGGTGTTCCCGAGTTACGGATCAGTTTGAACTTATATTGACCTCCAGTCATCCCATTGGCATTGCAGAATCTTGTCCAGCCATGTCTGAGATAAGTCTTGAACCCGGCTTTGCCGTGATCCAAACTTAACCTCCATGGTCTTCCCTTTTGGTCAAGAAGAACAACCCTACAGTATGTTTTACTCAAGCCGTTTGACTCCACAAAACCAACTGGAATATACTGCATGCAAACACCAGACACAATTGACAAAACATGAACGTTATCTAAGATTTTTGCTTAAAAAAGTGCAAGAGCTTTGTAGGATTCTAACCACTTTGTCATCACGTAAGTTTGAGGCAGAGACACTTGCTACAAAACAAGAATGGTCTGATGAAGAATCTTCTTCTCTCCTTGGATTCTTCTTCACCCTCTTCTTCATTGGTCTCATCTCTAGATCTAAAAAGAATAAAAGAGAACTTCCATTAAGAAACATCAAAAAACAAAAAATTCTGTCTCCACACACAATTCATAAAAAAGAGACAGAAACTTTACCAGTGTTGTCCTTGTGTTCATCATTATCATCATCAATGTTGTGAGGTGTTGTATACTCAATCTCACAACAACTTGGTCCCAATGCAGTGNAAGCCGTTTGACTCCACAAAACCAACTGGAATATACTGCATGCAAACACCAGACACAAATTGACAAAACATGAAGGTTATCTAAGATTTTTGCTTAAAAAAGTGCAAGAGTTTTGTAGGATTCTAACCACTTTGTCGTTAAGTAAGTTTGAGGCAGAGACACTTGCTACAAAACAAGAATGGTCTGATGAAGAATCTTCTTCGCTACTTGGATTCTTTTTCACCCTCTTCTTCATTGCTCTGATCTCTAGATCTAAAAATGATAAAAGAAAACTTCCATTAAGAAACATCAAAAAAAAATTTCTGTCTCCACATATTGAGCACCATTCATAAAAAGAGACAGAAAACTTACCAATGTTGTCCTTGTAATCCTCACTATCATCATCAATGTTGTGAGGTGCTGTATATTCAATCTCACAACAACTTGGTCCCAATGCAGTAACATGAAACACCAAATCTCCTTCATGTCTAAGAACAAGGACATCGCCAATACGAAGATCATGAGCTGTGACGAAATCTCTCCATCCTCCAGTGAGTCTCCGGCCATCGATTCTCACTTCCCAAACAATAGCTGAAACGTCCGATCTCAGTTTTGCAGTCTTGTTTTTGTTTCTTCCTTGGACATGCATTGAGAAGAAGCCTGAAGGAATGTTCTGCAACAACATGCAAAAGAGTTTTTACTACCAAAACCATTTTTCTCAACTCTCAGAAGTAGAAACAGAGACAAGAGTAAGTACGAGGTGAGAGTCGAAGCCAGGAAGAAGAGGTTGAAAGAAATGTGGGTTTGTCGGAGATTGAAGAACTTGATCCACCATTGTCAAACACTTTAGAAAACTTTATCACATAACAACAAATTTAACTTTCTCAATCCACCATTGATCCAAAAGNTCTCCGGCCATCGATTCTCACTTCCCAAACAATAGCTGAAACGTCCGATCTCAGTTTTACAGTCTTGTTTTTGTTTCTTCCTTGGACATGCATTGAGAAGAAGCCTGAAGGAATGTTCTGCAACAACATGCAAAAGAGTTTTTTACTACCAAAACCACTTTTCTCAACTCTTAGAAGTAGAAACAGAGACAAGAGTAAGAGTACGAGGTGAGAGTCGAAGCCAGGAAGAAGAGGCTGAAAGAAATGTGGGTTTGTCGGAGATTGAAGAACTTGATCCACCATTGTCAAACACTTCGGAAAACTTTATCAGATAACAACAAATTTAACTTTCTCAATCCACCATTGATCCAAAACCTCTCACAAAGAAAGTTGGAAAACTTTATCAGATAACAACAAATTTAACTTTCTCAATCCACCATTGATCCAAAACCTCTCACAAAGAAAGTTGTCAGTAAACGTTCAGGCTTTATTTCAAGACTTAAATTTGTCACGAATCTCCAGGCAACTAATTCATTACAATAAAGCTGCGACGACTTTTAGCACTGACCTCGTAAACATTGTCCAATAGGACCAATACAATTCTACCATTAACTCTCACCAATCCAAAGCTAAAAACATAATTAAACTAATCACAAATTACTCTGTTCTTCCAAAACAGAGGACTTGGTTTTAATAACCTTCTTCAGACACAGATTGGTTCCTTGTTCTTGACCTGGTGGCAAAACTTGAGAACAGGAGCTGAATCTTCCCAGATCAACTCCAAAACAAAAGACTCTCCAGGAATCAATACATCATTAGCTTCACAGAATAACTTCCATCCTTTTCCCAATCCTTTTCTTCCCAGCCGTGGTCCATCTTGTATCAGTTTAACTAACCGCTTCCCACCATGTTTATCCATCAAAACTATCGTCTTGTGCTCGTCAATCCTATTGAACCTAACGAAAGTTGTCGGAAGAAGCTGCACAAGATTTGAAAACCAAAAACAAATCACATAAATCAAAAGCACAGGAAAAACATCATCGGAAAAAACATTGTCCTTACAAGTTTTGAGTTTTGGAAATTGTAACGTGTGAGAGTGATTGTGACAAATCGGTTTTTCCTTGCAGATGAAGAAGGTACCCATACACGCTTCTGCTTATTCTTCTCCTCTCTTTCTTTGCTTTTGTATTCGTTGATTAGTCCCACACACTTTTCTTCAGGACAGATACAGAGCAATGGAGTAGTGTTCCCATCTCCGACAAGATTAAACGTGATTAAGTCTCCAACTCTGTGTCTGTTTTCACGGCAGAAACTTNGACATCCACCTGTAGAACTCAATCTCAAATCCCACGAGATTCCCTCTTCGTTCACTACTTTTATATTGGGATATTTTCTTCCTTTTAGAGCAATAGACCTCGCAGCTTCATATGGAAGTTGCTGCAAAACCAGTTCTCAAATATACGTCATAAAAATGATTTAAACACATTATATATATATAGAAGAACGATGAAGTAAAGTACTTACAAGTTTGTCCAGTTTTAGATCTGAATCAGTGACTTCTACTACAAAACAGTAATCGTTTGATAGAGAATTCTCCTCCCTCGAAACATTTCCTGAATCATATCAAAAATATATTTCAATTTGTTGCGGTGATCTTGGATTCAAGCTATGAATGATTGAGAGACAAAAACTGAACTTACTAATTTCATGTTGAATTTCATTGTCATCATCACTGTTGTTTTCTTCCTTGATGAAATGAGGTTGTGTGTACTGAATCTCACAGCAACTAGGTCCCAACGCACTGACATGAAACACCATGTCTCCTTTGTGTTTGAAGATAACAATGTCACCTATTCGAAGATCATGTGCTGCCACGAAATCGTT
>OVAF01001550.1:0-21005 GCA_900406245.1 Odontarrhena argentea | reverse complement strand
TATAAATTTAAAAGTTCATCTCTAAAATAGAGGATCTCTACTTTTTCCTCCAAATATGGAGGAAAAAGTAGAGATCCTCTATTTTAGAGATGAAAATAAAGTAGGGTTGGAGAGTATTTTTCACTAAAATAGAGTTTAGAGGAAAATATAGGGGAGGGTTGGAGATGCTCTAACACTCAACAAAATAAAAAAAGGTCTTGAGGTTGGGACTCGTTAGCTATGTCACGCAAAACATCAAAATATGTTGATTCTCTAATTATTAAAAACAATTACGACAACTAATAAAAAATTAATCAAATTAATGTCAAGTTCGGGTTCTAAAGATAGAAGAATATATGTTTTGAGAGGCTTCTTGACGTCTATAAACTTCTTGACATTGCCCTGTAATATTTCAGAGTTAATTGGTCAAAACAACACTATCCACAACTTTCTTTGTTTTTATGCACTTTTCAAACAATCTTTGTGGAAACAACACTTTTATCAAACAAAGTGACCAAAGTAATCTCTCTGAATTTTTCCTCCTTTTATCTTTGTGTCAGACTTTCTTTTATTTATTGTTTTATTTTTGAAGTTTTTAATGTAATTTATTTGATGGGTTCTTAAAGCACTTTTATGGTTGTCTTCTCAAACTAGTTATTCTCTAGCTACTTCTTCTCCAGTTACTTATTCTCCAAAATCTGTAAAAAATTTTTTGCAAATTATACATAACACATTTCTACTTGATCCATAGATCAAACTTTATTCTTCCTCCTTCTAAACTAACCAACACCCATCTCCCATCCAAACATCTTTGTTTTGTGCTCACTCTTTTAAATCGGAACACGAACTGATTTCAGATTAATTCTGATAGTGACGCTGCATAGACTGGTATGTATTATAATTCGTTTGCCCCTCTACTTACTCTTGGTTTTGAAATAATTTATTGTTTCTAATTTAACTACCCATCTTCCCCCAATTCTTTTCTTACCCAATTACGGCTTCGTTCTCAAATGTTAATTTAGGAAATTGTGTGTATGAGATATGTTCATTGTGTACAATCATGTATGAATTTATTTAGGATCTCTCATATATAAAAATTCGTAATTTGTGTACAACCGTGTACATTCATGGATAAAATAATACTAATTTTATCATAAGCACTATTTCTTTGATGTTTATGATGAGAGCCTTATTCAAGAAATTATTTATGCATATTAGACAATTGAAACTCTAAATGCACATTCTATTAAATTTTTTATAGATATTTTATTTTCTTATAGAGAACATGTACGTTTAAGCTTGTATATAGAGGAAATCTATCCAAGCACATAAAAATATATGATACCGTGTGTACGGGATATGTTCGTTTTGTACAATCATGTATGAATAGATTTATGATCTCTCATGTACCAAATTAATTCGGTACTTCATCAACCGTGTACATTCATGGATAATAGTAATTTTATCATAAATATTAGATCTTTGGTGTTTAAGATGAGAGTCTTATTTTTGGAAATTACATATGCATATTAGACAATTGAAACTCTTTTATATATAGTTTATTTTAGATATTTTAATTTTGTTATAAGAAACGAATACTATTAACTTTGTATCTTGAGGCAACCATAGTTTTTCTTAGTACATCATGATATATGACATTGTGTGTACAGGATTTATTTGTTGTACTGCCTTAAGATCTCTCATGGACTGACTTAAGATCTCTAATGAATTAAATGTAGTACTTCATGTACGAAATAATAGTAATTTCATCATAAATACACGTTGTGTACAGTCGTGTAAATTTTGTTTTCAAACTATTTTCACTCGGTTTTATATGAATGCAGACGATTATGTGCAAAGTTTGTTGAATTAGACTAAAGCTTGTGTAGATTTAGGACATCACCAGATGAATATTTTTCACTCTTAAATTGTGTACAGCTTACCATGCGCGTATTCAACTGTGTATAGAAAAACCCCTTAGATGCATCAGAATGCATTATGTGTGTTGATAAACCACTGGTAAAACCTAGTTAGTACATGAAATTCCTAGTTGCATACATATTATTATGTGCGTATTCAGATGTGTACATGCAACAAACTAAGCTGCATTAGAATGCATTGTGTGTGTACATATAATAGTTTGTTTTTTATCATTGGTACATGAATGCATCAAGTGTGTACATAATATACTTTAAGTGTACAGATGTGTACGATTTCTTTTTTCTTCGAATATCATTAGTTTTCTATCAATGTAGAGTATTATGCCAGAAATTTCAAGACAAAACCTAAAGTTAATGTTCATCAGCCTAAATGGAACAGTCAACTTCCATCTCGATTATTTGTCAGTTACTATTGTCTCATTAAGAGAAGAATCAATGGATATTCGAAGATTAATTATTTGAAAGACATTACAGAGGCGTTGAAAGACACCCTAGAGATAGATTTCGAAGAATAATGATTTTGTTTCATGAAGATACGTTATTAGACAATCAAATATGTTAATATATAATATGTACATGAATCTCCTATAGTAAGTAGAAAATACAATTGGTCTGTACAACTGTGTACAAAAACTCACTTTGCTCTTGTATTTGTATAGTTGTGTTCAATAGGCTTGGGCACGGGGCAAGTACCCGCTAATTTGGGAGTACTTGTTACTTGACTTGGTATTTGCGGGTAATGGGATTTGTGACTTGTACTTGACCCGTTTCAAACAAGTACCCGTAATTTCAAGTACCATCAAAAAAATTTAAGACCCGCAAATTACTTGTTACTTGTTACTTGAAAACATTCATTACTTAATACAAGTCTCAAAACATCCTCATAAGGTCATACGACCTAAAAGTACTTAAAACAAATAGCCAACAACAAAAAAAACAACAATTCACTCTTGCTTCTTCAGTGCAATCCACGTCTCCATCCCATACTCTTTGTTGGAATTCCTGTAGAAAAAAGAGTTATTGATAAAGATTAACTGGTTACAGACTAAAAAAAAAACTAAAATGTGCCAATAAAACATAAATAGAAAGCTTTAACAATAACACTATGTTTTACTCACGTAAGATTCAAACCAAAATGTAAAATTAATACTCTTACATTTTATTCTTCTTCCAAAGTCAAACTTACTTTCTGAGCCAAGTTTCCATAAAAATTTGAACTTGTAAATTATGGTACAAAAACATAAAAACTTGTTAGTTCATAACTAAAGTGAAGAAAAATTCATAATGGCAGTGTAGCATAGATACATGCATACCATCTTCGATACTTTCAAGTTGTTCCAATTGGTCTTCCTGAGAACTTATTTCATAATCGTTACGAATCCAATCCTAAGTACAAATTAGAGCTTCAACTATTCTTGGAGTGAGAGAACTGCGAAAAGAATCAATGACACAACCACTTGTGTTGAATGTCGATTCGGATGCAACGGTTGAGACTGGTATAGCCAAAAGATCTTTAGCCATTACAGAAAGAATATTATATTTTGCTCCTGTCTTCTTCCACCAAAGTAAAACATCAAAGCTGGATCTGATCTTGGAGCACATTTTTCAGCTAAATAGCACTCCAATTCTGATTGATAAACATTATTTTCTTCACTTTCTTCATGTATCTCAATCAAATAATCAAAATCATAAGTTTTTGGAGCCTCTTCACGTATATCTGTTGAAGTGTATCCTCACTTTCAATTGAAGAACCAAAATATTTTGTATTGTAGTAGTTATACATCTTCTCTAACACCATGTTAACTTTCCCAATTAACTTCTCAGCCTATACTGTCACGGCCAGAACCGTAGCTCTCACGGATTAAGTAACTCACAGACTTCATTTTGTATCGAGGATCAATAACACAAGCAACAAAAATCACTAAGTTCATGTTCTGGATATCTCCCCAATACTTATCAAACTTAGCTCATCTTCAAAGCCATTGCTTTCACATTTGGATCTGTTTTGCTCAACCCCATCTTTCATATCATTAGACCCACCTCAAAAATCTCCTTCGAGTAAAATTTCCAGTCACATAACGAGTTGCTGAGACTTTCAGAGTGGCATCATAGAAGAACTTTAAAATAGGTAGATATGTCTTTGCATATTCCCAATCTTCTTCAGTAGGTGCTCCACCTAATTTCCCAAGTTCTCCCACATACTTCTCATCTTCTAACTCAAGCATATCAAAACCTCTCTTCAACTTCAAGGCTGATTCCAACATCAGATATGTGGAATTCCATCTTGTCTCGACGTCAAGAGTGAGACCAGCAGTGGTAGAGAGCTTTAAGTGAAGAAGACACTCTTTGAATTTATTTAATCTTGTTGGAAAAGACCTAACATAACGGACAACATATCGTATTCGGTTAATGACGTCTTTATATTCTTCCAATCCATCTTTGACAACTAAATTCAAGATATGTGCTCCACATCTCATATGAAAGAATTCTCCATCAAGCAGAATAGTACCCCATGACTTAAGTCTTCTCTTTAGAAATCTTATCCCTACTTCATTTGAGCTTGCGTTGTCCACTGTAATTGTGAAAACCTTGTTGATCCCCCCAAGACACTAAACATCTCTCCACAATTTTCCCAATCAATTCGCCTTTGTGACTGAAAATTTGACAAAAATTGATGATCTTTTTCTGCAGATTCCAATTTTCATCAATGAAATGTGCAGTTAAGCACATGTAGTTGATGTTTTGAACTGATGTCCAAGTATCAGTTGTAAGCGAAACACTTCCTTTGTGTTTCTGAAAGAACAACTTCAAATTTCTTTTTTCCTCCAGGAACATACTCATGCAATCTCTAGTGACAGTTCTACGCGAAGGAATTTGGAACCTAGGTTGGAGAATGTATATGAATTCTCGAAATCCTTCCCTTTCTACAATCCTAAAAGGTAACTCATCCTTTATAATCATTTTAATTAAACCCTTTCGAGAATCCTCTTTATCATGATATGCTACGCATGATGGAACAGCATCATCATTCGTATCCTTTTTGGATCGATGCATTAACATTGTTTGCCTAAGCCTTTTACCAACAACACTTTCTATCTCAAGTTCTGGATGTAGCTTCTTACACCTAAGCAAGTGATTCGGCATTACACTAGTGTTTACACTACCAGACGATAACTATCTGACCGCAATGATTACACTTCGGTTTTGTCCTATTCTCTAGTCTCTTAAAATGTTCTCATGCTGCAGATCTTTGTTTAGGAGTTACCTTAGATGATTGAGACTCGACTGTTGGTATTGGAGCTGTTTCACCACGACGATATGTCTCCATTTCTCCATCAGCTTCCATATCTTTTGGCTCTTGGTGTTCAGATTCCATCTACTTAAAAAAAAAAAAAAAAAGTTACATTATAACAACAATAAATCTAAGAGAGAACATTGTACTTAAACAAGCAAAAAAAATCTGACCAAATCTTAAATGATTCAACCAAAAGAAATCTGACCAAATATGAAAGAGGAATAGAAACCTACAAGTTAATGATATTGCACTCTACACCTACCATTAATGGAGAAACAAATTACTAATTTCTTCCTAGTCTCCCACTATGCTTGAAAACAAGTCACGAATCATCAATCTAAAGATTCTTTAATTGAAAAATAAATAATGAAAGGTCCCACGAACCCAAAAAGTAAAATAACATAACTAATATTTTAAGTACCTTGATTGTAATCATATATAACATAACTAATAGTCGTAACCTAGCTACAAGCCTACACCTGCTCCTACTGTAAATTAGCTGCCAAAATTCTCACTTAAGGACTAGCTTCTTGAAAATTCGAGATTTGCTATTAAATATTTAATTGGAATGAGGAAGCCTGAACTAGAATTATTCCTTGAGCTTTGACTAGAGGAAGATTTGAGTTGAAAGCACATGTTTTTCACCTGTCTAAGTTCAAAAGCCAAATCTACAAGAATCGTAGAGACTGATGCTACCAAAACTCACTAATATTCTTGAAATTACGGTTTACAAGCTCAATGAGAAAGAATAACCAACTGAAATCAACGAAGATATTTAAAGAGGAAGCATAAATTATAGAGTTTAAGCTCAATCAAAAGAAACATGGAGAGGAAAAGAGAGATATTTGAGAATGATGGAATGAAGATCGAAAAATCAATTTAGGGAACTCCTGAGTTCATACTGAAATCAACGACGAAGATAAGAATGAACGGTGGAACGAAAACCCTAACCTTATCTCGTTTTTTTTTCTTCTTCAAAGGTAAAAACAGAAAGCTTTGGGCCAAAATATGGATGGCCTTTTGGATTAAAGTTGTTTAGAAATTCAAAGCCCATATTAAAATTAATGCCACAACACATAACAAGTAATAAACTTAACGGGTAACAAGTGATTTTGAAGCGGGTAACAAGTAATTTTGTAGCGAGTAATAAATTTCAAGTAACGGTCAAGTGATGGGGCAAGTCATTAAAAAAAATTTCCGAATTGATACTTGACTTGTACTTGCAAATACTAAAATATGGTGACTTACCACCCGATTTGCTATGACAGGTAATTAAATTTTCAAGGCGGGTACGGGTTAAGTAGCGGGTACAAGGCGGGTAACAAGTAGTTGTGCCCTGGCCCAGTGTTCAAATGGTAGCTTCATATTTTTAGGGCATTACATGTTCACTTCAAAGTAGTTATACACAATATATGTTATTTGTTAACACATAGTTTGTACATTAGTCCTTATGGTGTATACAATATATATTTTATATCTACAGATGTGTAAAGTTGTTGAATTTTACCGTACTAAGAGTTTATCCTCATTTTTATACCTAGTGCAGAAGAGTATGTCACAAGTTTAAAGACCAAGCCTAAAGTTAATGTTGACTAGCCAAAATAGAACAGTCAGCTTCCATCTCGATTTTTTGTCTTTGACTATTATCCCATTAAGAGAATACTCAATGGATATTATCCCATCTCGATTTTGTTGTCCTTAGTGGTAGACGGTACACACTTGTACATATTCTGGGATTTGATTAATACAAATTTTAATTAATTATTTTCATCTAAAAAATTTAAGTTTTTGTTTTTTGTCTTTTTACTTTTGTTTTTTACGGCTCATTCTCTCTCCTCTTTTGTTCTTCTGTTCGCTTTTGCTTTTGTCATTTTATTGTCAACTCATATTTCCCACTTTTTGTTTAACTTTTCTGACACAACCTCATCTCCCTCCCTCTGTCAACTCTGTTTTTTTGTGTCAGCACACTTGTATCCGCTGAGGCTATTTTGGTCATTTTTTCACTCAAATTGTTGTTTCAATAAAGCTTAAAAAAGTGCTATTTTAGCACATAAAGTTAAAAAAATGTGCTCTTCTGGCCAATTTACTCTAATATTTTATGACATATTTTGGATAATGTTGAAATTTCATTTTTTTGTCAAAAAAAAAAAAAATCGATCAGTTTGGCTCCTACATAAATCAGATTTCTTGGGTGTTATGTACTGACTTTTTCTTAAGACTGTACGATTTATCTTTAGTAGAATAAGCATCACTCAAGATATAACCATTGGAATTGCTTTAAAAACATTTGAAAACTAAGCTATAACATCATCTTATAGTTCGTGTCAAATTCTGTAAAAAAATCTATGAAAGAAAAGTCTTTATATGATTCTAAACATTTGATGTTTGAATTTACTTCTTGTCACCAGTCTCTAGTATCATGGGCATAGTTTCTTAAACATAGATATATACCATGATTAACCTTGCATATATACATGAAGACTCATGGATTTCTTGTGATTTAAGTTTGACTTCTTTCAGAAAGACCGTTTTCATGTACTAAGTGCTAAGCGTCATAAACCTAATTCGTCCCTTTTTGTTTGGTATTAAACACCGTCATTTTAGTAGGCTTTTGAAACAAATTGACATCGCCTACTAAATTTGTAAAACAGGCTATCCACAAACATGAATTATAGATTTTATTCATGTAACAAATTCTACAGTTTGGATGTTTGAACCGATGTAAAAGTTACAAAAGTAAAAAAAAAAAAAAAAAAATCAACTGCATTTTGTTATCTTTTTAGTTCTATTTTCCCTTTTGTTCTTAATTTTATGTTTCTTTTTGTTGTACTTGATCGATTGCTTTGGTAAAATGAATCAAAGAAAGAGAAGAAGAAGAAGAAGAACTAGAGAATGAAAAACAGAGCACAGAGACTTTTACGAGTTCGGAGATTGCTCTCATACGTCTCTCCGGAAGTTCGGTTCCAGAATCCACTAGATCAAACTTTCTCAGATTCGAGCTCAAGAATCTTTGTAACAAGTCACTCTCCTTATCTATCTCTCTTAGCTCACATAAAGAAGATGATACAACGAAAAGCTAAAAGAGAAATAATATAAGATCAAAACTTTAACAGCTCTTCCCACGTGTGAATCTTCTCACGTGTGGCCAGCTTCAGCTTTGACAGATAAGACATTTTTTCTCCTGAAGTCTTTCTCATACTTAGACTCTCATTTGTGATTAAAGGACACTTAGACTCACAAATCTCCACCTTGTCCTTTAATCATCCGATCTAGCTTTAACTTGGATTCCACTTTCGGAATCCTAAGTACACCCACTCAGCTTGCTTCTTCCTGAATAACCCCATTCAGCCTTGAATAACTTATGGCATAACTAGCTCTTTAGCATTCTGAAATTCTAAGCAACTCCAAAGCATCTTGGACTTAGCTTATAGGCAACACCTTAGTGAACATATCTGCTGGATTACATGCTCATGCAATCTTCCTGACTCTATTAACTCCTTCACTGATCCAATCTCGAATGAAATGATACTTCACTTGAATGTGTTTAGTCCTTTCATGATGGTCTGAATTCTTTGACAGTTCGATTGCACTTTGAGAATCACAGAAAACATCTACACTCTCTTGTTGAATTCCCAATTCATTAGCCAAACCTTTCAACCACAATGCCTCTTTCACTGCTTCATTTAATGCCATATATTCTGCCTCTGTAGTAGACTGTGCTACGACTCCTTGCTGACACGATCTCCAGCTTATAGTATTTCCACCCAAAGTAGACACCATGCTTGTTGTAGACCTCAACCTATCATTATCTGATGCATAATCAAAATCACAATAACCCTGAATAATAAATTCTCTTTTTGCCTAATAGAAAAAAATGTTCCTAGGAGAACCGCCAATATACCTCAACACCATACACATCATGCCAATGTTCACTCAAAGGTTTACTCATGAATCTACTTATCCACCCAACGAGATAAGCCAAATCTGGCATTGTGCCTATCATAGAGTACATGATACTTCCTACAACACTTTGATATGGAACATTCGACATTTCTTTAAACTGACTACGAGCCTACTTCTTTGTTGTTGATTTTAACTTGAAATGAGCTCCCATAGGTGTCCTAACTGGTTTTGCACAATCCATATTAAACTTCCTCAATACCTTCTCAAGGTAACCTTCATGTGAAATAGACAGGTGCCTTCCTTTATGTTCCATGTTATCTCCATTCCCATAATTTTCTTAGCATCCCCAAGATCTTTCATCTTAAATTCAGAACTAAGAAGCTTCTTCAAATCTTATACATGTTTCTTATTGCAAGATGCTATCAAGATATCATCAACATACATCAATAAGTAAACATACTCTTTATCCTTCAGCTTCTTATAGTACACACAACTATCATGTTGACTCCTGGTGTAACCATTCTCCTCCATAAGCTCATTGAACCTGTTGTTCCACTACCTTGGAGCCTGTTTCAAACCATACATAGATTTCTTCAACATACATACCTTATTTGGATGCTTTTTATCTATAAAACCCTCAGGCTGCTCCATGTAAACGGTTTCATCCAAATAACCATGCAGAAAGGTTGTCTTCACATCCATCTGTTGAAGTTCCATATCAAAATGAGCAACCATTGAAAGAATAAACCTGACTGACACATGTTTGACCACTGGTGTAAATATCTCTTGGTAGTCCACTCCTTCTTTTGGTGAATATCCCTTTGCTACCAACCTAGCTTTATACCTCGGAGCTTCAACCCCATCAATAATTGCCTTGAGCTTGAAAATCCACCTGCATCCAATTGGTTTCTGCGTCTTCACTTTATCTACCAATACCCAAGTACCATTCTTGATGAGTGAGACCATTTCTTCATCAGCAGCTCCCAACCATTTATCACTATCTGGACTTTGAAAAGCCTCTTGAAAACTGTCTTGTTCTAAGCTCAAACCATCCTCTGTAACCACAAAAGCAAACCCTGCATATCTTGCTGGCACCTTTGTAGTTCTCTTAGCCTTATCCCTTCCCAACTGATAATCACTCAAGTCTTGATATTTGTGACACAAAATGACAGAAAAAAAAAAATCCTTGCAAGACCTGAAAGACTTTCACTTTCTGCCCAAAACGAAGTTACTAGACACTAAAAAACTTATTTTCTCTCTTTGCTTCTACTGTGTAAAGTGTCAACCCCAAAATCTAACAAAAAAAAAAAAAACCTTGCAAGACCTGAAGAAAGACTTCCACTTTCTACCCAAAACGAAGTGACCATAAACAAAAAACTTTCTTTTCTCTCTTTGCTTCTACTGTGTAAAGTGTAAACCCTAAAATCAAACAAAAAAAAACCCTTGCAAGACCTGAAAGACTTTCACTTTCTGCCCAAACGAAGTTACTAGAAACAAAAAACTTCTTTTATCTCTTTTGCTTCTACGTTGTAAAGTGTAAACCCCAAAATCTAACAAAAAAAACGAAGTGACTAGAAACAAGAAACTTCTTTTACCTCTTTGCTTCCACTGTGTCAACCCCAAAAGCTAACAAAAAGGGTGTAGAAGGAAGAAGAGAGAGGTTGTGTAGCTTTATTTGACTGTGGCTCGGTTTATTGAAATTATAGTCTTTTAAGTTTTAAAATTTGTAATTTTCATTTTCTAATTAAATGCTGTGAAAGGTATCCTTCTTTTTCTTCTTTGTAATGGATTCTTCATATTTTGGTACATGTGTGTATCTTAAATTTATGATTTATACATGTATTGTATTATAATTATACGGATAACAATTCGAATTGAGTACATAGTCTAATTGGATATTCTATACGTAGCTAATTTTTAGTCGGTACTCGTATTATAGGATATCATTTTTTCGAGTCTAGTATGTTTTTAAATTTTCAATAATTTGATAAGATCGGGTTTTTGGTTGAAAACCGAAACTATCTAAAAAAATTTTGGGTTCGATACTATCCGAAAATAAATAATAAAAAATCTGAAACAAAACCTGAAAAATAAGAAGAAAACTGTAAAATTCAACATTCTATTTCAAAGTTAAAACCATTCATACACTTGATGAACTTTATACACTTGTAATATGAAATCTTTTACATATTTTATAAAAAATAGTATAGATAGTGAATATAGCCATAATAACCAAATTCAGTGAAAAAATTGAAAATAGAAACTATAAAAAGTTGTCTAAATTATATAAACATATAATCGATGTTAAATCTAATTTTTTTAAGTTAGTTTATATTTTGAGTACTTTGGATATCCGTTCGGTTGTCGGTTCAGTTTCTCAAATTTATAAGTTTAATACACATTCAGATATTTTAATTTAAAAACTAGATTGAGTTCGTTTCAGGTAATTTCGAGTCAGGTTCGGTCTAATTTTCGAATTTGATTTTTTTTTCCACATCTAATTCAAAGGAACAAAATTAGATCACGCGCGTGCATTAATGTGGAATCAATAATCTATAAGTGGTGAGACGATAAACAACACGGACAGTAGCACAAATATTATTCCTAATCATATTAATTATCCAACCATTGGTTACTTAATATTTTTACTTATGTATATAAAGTCGAAACTTAAATTACATATATTAAAACATATTTCTAAACACCGTGATAATTAATTAGATGGAAATTCTCGTGCATATAATTACATGTACTTTATAGAAAATATAGTGGAACTGAAACAAAATCAGATGATGTTTGATAAACACAACAAAGCAGCTTTAACTGGTGATTTGATATATGAGGTATTAACTATTCTCCCAATTTGATAAATCAACATTAATACATATCACATAAATAATATAAAAGATCACATATGTGTTATGCTTATCTTCCTATTCCTGTGTAACATACGGGATATCGAGAATCGAGCCCAAGTGAACATTTATGCTTCGAATAAAAAGAAGTTGCATGTCGGTTAATAGGTGAAAATCACAATAAAGCAGGTTAATCTCTTTTAAAAAACATTTCTCAACTCATTCACCTAATTCATTAAATCCCTGCTAAGTGTTTCATCTTAATTTAAACATCAAATGAAATATACCTAATCATGCGTTCATATGGTACATTGCTAGTATTTAGTTATAATTATAACTTTTTCAAATAACTAATTTGAAAATATGTACCAGTTTCAGTCAAGTGAAATATCCGTAATCTTGGTAGTTTTCATGGATTTATAAAACTATTGTTTACGTAAAATAGTGTATTGATCATGTTAGGTATGCATTTCTGAAATGAGCTTATAAGCTATATGTTGTATACACAAATATTACGTCCTTTGTGTCACTTTTGCTGGCACTGTCCATCAAACTTGCACCCCTTTGCTTCCAGTGTACCTACTGATATAAGATTCCTCCCAAACTCTGGCATATACCTGACATCATGAAGAACAAATGTAGACCCATCTGAATTGTGATACTTGATTGACCCTATGCCCTTAACCTTAGAGTACGTGTTGTTTGCCATCCTGACTTTCCCTGTAGACAACTCCTTCAAACTCAAGAAACAATCTCTCCTTGAAGTCATATGAAAAGAACATACTATACCCAGAACCCAATCATCCGGATTAATATCTTCAATCACATTAACCTCAGAAGCCATCAAACCAACCAGATCTTGTGCATCATCCTTTGCCAAAGATGACTCACCTTTCTCCTGTGAATGATTCTTGTCCTAGCTTGTTCCTATCAAGCCACTTGTAGCACTGTTTATTGAAATGGCCTATCCAGCAAATCTTCTTTCCATCTCTAGACTTAGAACTTGATCAGCTGCGACCTTTTCCGGACTATGAGCCTTTATTTTCTTATCTTCCTCTAGCAAAATAACCCTCAGATACTACTTTACCAATCTCAATACCAGAATCTTTTAACCTCTTTTCCTTTGACTTGGCTGCACATGACACATCCTCAAGCTTGAGAGCCTCCCTACTATACTTTATAGTTTCCTTCAAGCCATCATATCTTTGAGGAAGAGAGTTCAACAACAGAATCGCCTGAACTTCCTCATGGACCTCAATACTCAAATGGCTTAGATCACTCATCAACTTCAGGAAATCATCAGTGTTTTCATCAATTGACCTCTGATCTTGCATCTTGAAGCTATACAACTTTAATTGAGAATGAACCCTATTTGGTAAGGACTTAAACATGTATAACCTTTCTAGTAGAGCCCAAGTTTCTACTGCCGTTGTACAGTTCTAGATCTTCCTAAGAACATGATCGCCAACATTCAGGACAATGAGGTTCATTGCCTTCTCACACCGATCTGCCCTCGCATCCTTGTTTCCATAGCTTCTTCTTCACTGGATCTTGCTCATCTTGTTCGCTTAACTCCAGAACTTGAGCCCTATCCACAAGAACATCCTTCAAACCTTGTATGCTTATGTTAGCATACATCCTCTTCTTCCACAACGAGAAATCGCCAGAACCATCTTTTCAACATCGATCCGTGGACCTGACATTCTCGAATCTTAACAAAGATATCGATCCCTCCTTGCTCCCAAACAAAACCTTGAAGCTCTGATACAAATATGTTGTACTTGATCGATTGCCTTGTTAAAACGAATCAAAGAAAGAGAAGAAGAAGAAGAACTAGAGAATGAAAAACAGAGCACACAGAGACTTTTACGAGTTCGGAGATTGCTCTTCTACGTCTCGCCGGAAGCTCGGTTCCGGAATCCACTATATATCAAACTTTCTGACAAACGAGCTCAAGAATCTTTGTTACAAGTCACTCTCCTTATCTATCTCTCTCAGCTCACATAAAGAAGATGATACAACGAAAAGTTAAAGAGAAATATGATAAGATCAAAACTTTAACAACTCTTCGTGGTCAACTTGAGCTTTGACTGATAAGACCTTCATTTTCTCCTTAAATCTTTCTCATACTTAGACTCTCATCTGTGATTAAAAGACATTTAGGCCATGTCCCCTCATGACATCATGATCATGAGTGGCTTTAACAATTTTTAAATAAAAATGTTAAGACCCATTTCAAGAGAGAGAAGAGATTAGTGTCTTCCCCATGACACTATGACACTCTCTAAGACACTCACTCCCTTGTGTGTCACTTAGTTATTGGTCTTAATTTTTATATGAATTAATTTTTAATTTTTGGTTACAACTTAAGAGTACACTTCTTCTATTTTATGAGTGGACATACTCATACTCTTAGACTCACACTCTTTTATTCCTCTTGTAAATCTGAACGACCAATTCAGTTGTCTTATTATGATTTAATTTTTGGTAAAAAAAAGTTTTTCTTTTTCATTAAACTTTTAATGAGTCTATTTTAGTAAATATTTATAATAAAATAGTTGGTTTTTTGCTGTGAAAATTTTGGCTGTACAAAGATTTTGGTGTAGAATAAGCTCATATTTTTCCAAGTTAACTCTCTTCCTTTTATTGGTTAGTAATTACCAATTTCTCAATAAACAACAATTTGTTCAAATAGTCAAACTATAAGTTCAAACTGAGTGTAGTTTTATATCAAATTTCTAAAGTAAAACAGATATTGAACTTTAGCATTTTAGTCGATCACCATCTTTAACTTTTACTTTGCTATCTAGTTGATTTTTTCTTCAAAATTGAATTGTATAATTGTTGAAAGAGTAGCCCACATTTTTCTCACTTTTCAGAGTTTTGTCTTAAAACTCCAAACTCAACCGTTCCTCCCAACAAAAATTCAAATTCTCAAATTCAAAAACTCTAAACAGAAAGAATATTCCGGCGGTTAATTCGAAATTCGAAATCTCCGGTGATGGGTTGCGTCTCATCGAACCTCTTGAATGACGACGAAGACTTTCCTCAGATCGGCGGCAGCTCCGCCTTCGGCCATCACATCGTCAAGCTAACCTCCACCACTTATGGTCTTCTCACTCTCGACCCGCCTCCTTCTCCTCCTATGACTCCGCCTCGGAAACTCACAATCTCTACCGAATCGAAGGTCGTTAAGTCTGAGCCGGAGGTTATTAACTCTTGGGAGCTCATGTCTGGCCTCGACGGCGAGAGTTTCCGATTCACTCCTCTCCCTAAAGCTCCGGTGAAGTATAGAGTCTTCGGGGAAGTGGACAAAGAGAATTCGGATTCTAATCGGAGAAACTTTAGAAAATCTCTGAACGTCGACGAGATTCTGAAACCGATAGATCCGAAATTCGAGAGGATCTGTTCTTCAGGAGATGAGAATTCGGATCCGAATCGGAAAAATTCTAGAAAGTTAGTGAACGACGAGGTTTTGAAACCGCTTGATCTGAAATCGGGAGAGAAATTTGAGAGGATTTGTCCTCCAGGAGGAGAGAATCGTGTGGTGATCTACACGACGTCGTTGCGCGGTGTTCGTCGGACATTTGAGGAATGTAACGCCGTGAGGGCAGCGGTTGAGAGTTACGGTGTTGTGATCTGCGAGAGAGATGTGTCGATGGATAGAGGATTTAGAGAAGAGCTCGCTAGTTTGATGGCTAAGAGAGTTAGGAACGATGAAGCACCTGCATTGCCTCCCAAGGTTTTCGTGAAGGGAATGTACATTGGTGGAGCAGAGCAAGTGTTGAGATTAGTCGAAGAAGGTGTTTTCGGAGAGCTAATCCGTGGAATGCCGAGAAAGAAGACGGGAGGCTGCGGGGATGGAGCCTGTGATGGATGTGGCGGGTTGTTTTTCTTGCCGTGTTTTCAGTGCAACGGAAGCTGTAAAGTGGTGAAAGGATGGGGTAACGCCGCTGTGGTTGTGAGATGTACCGAGTGTAACGAGAACGGCCTTGTTCCATGTCCCATTTGCAGCTGAGATTGAGTTATAGAGAAAGCTTGAGTGAGACTACTCTGTTTTTCTATTCTATCGTTGAGTCATGGGTGTAAACATCTTGTTTCCACTGAGGAACTATGTGTTGTTTGATCCATTATGTAAGTCAATACAAATCTTATGTGTTCTTATTTGACTGAGATTGGGGGCATAGTATGAAATCACAATAGATTCAAGTTCACAGTCTCAGATTCTGCTCGAACAAGTTAGCAACCATCAGTTCACCATTTCGGCTTAATTTTGACCGAGACTCGTTAACCCGCTCCATTTTGGATGAACCAACACCGTGCTTATTACCCTTGTTATTAAATTGTGACATCGTTCATTGCAAAATAATTTGATTATAGACTACTTTTTCCAACAAAACAATACAACTCTAGTGTTCAGAATACATTCTTTGTTGCGCATCAAATCTTTGGTCAATTTCATGGAACTAAATAATTTGAAATTTCATCAAACCAAGAAATTAGATAACTATCTCAAAGGATTCACAATGTCAACAAGTGTTGTGACCCTAAACCATCACCTCATGGCAACTTTCTGTATCAGTATCAGATACAGAATCTGAAGTAGACTTGTTGTTCGGTTTTCCTTTTTTCTGTGGTTCCTCCTTGTGAGTTTGATTAAATGATCTATCAGCTTTGGCAACAATACTGGAGACAGTGAAGCCATAGTCTTCAAAAGTGCGTGCGCGCTGTGGGAGCAATGAGTCACGAAGGAACACATCAATCCCTTCGTGAGTCCATACACCTAAGACAGCGTCTCCTTTGAGTCCTATCGCAAACCAACCGAGACCCGAAACAGCAATATCTACCGAACTAATGTCCCAACTGCTCCCTCTCACTCGAAATTCCTTTCTTACCCATTTTCCCATTTCTTCAACACGCTTCTCCCCAATTGGTGGCTTCACCAAAATATCAAAAAGTTACAAAGTGTAACAAGGCACAGTTCAAAATCAAGCTTTGGTCCCAACTTTATTTCAATACCAACTACTTTAACTTAGTTTACAATCTGAAAAAATTGAGATCTTAAGCAACAATCAAAATGGCCCTCAAGAGTTTAACCACTTCAAGGTTTTGGTGAAAAAAAGGTTGTAATCTACATGGTGCATTCTATATAATTCCATATTTCTATTCTCTATAACTAGCAAGATCAGAGCTTTACCTGTAATCGACAACCGAAATGGTTCTCAAGTGTTTTGTCAGCGTTCTCCTTCTTCCCCATATGAAGTGGAATACAAGGAGAAGCCCAAACTGTTACGTATATGGAATCTACGGACAACTCATCAATGTCAAGTCTCATCAACCCACCGATGTGAACCGTATAACCTTCCTGCAAAAAAAATCCAATTAACATTCAATCATTAATACAAACACAACCCACTTTAGTTACAATTGTAAAACACAAACCTTGATTCTGTAAGTTCTAGGCCTAAGCTCCTTGCTAATATGAACAAGTTTCTGCTCCTCTCTAGTGAGCCTCGTCGTGATCTGATGCGGATTCAACAGCCCTGGAGTATCAAACAGCTTAGCCTCGAACGGTAATACACCTTCAATCCTGATTATCCCCAATGTAGTTCCTGGCACAGGAGCCTCGGTCAAATGCGAAACCTTCCCACCAACAACCTTCCCAACAGCGTTGATCAAAGTACTTTTGCCAGCGTTCTGAGACCCGACCGCCCACACATTTCCCCTCTTTCCAGCCATCACAGCCACATCTTCCACCAAATCCTTAATCCCCCAATTCTTAACAGGACTAACGAAATGTAGCTTGGTGATCTTACTTAGCCCACCTTCACGAGCTCTCTGCCTAACCCAATACTCAAACCTGGTGGGAGACAACGAAGTCGGTAATAAATCAATCTTAGTTACTACAACAACAACTCTAGGGACATTTGCTGATTTGCCCTCTTTCCAGGCCTTGTCATTCTCATCGATTGTCCTCGACACAAGCTTGGCAACTCTCTTTGGGAAAGAGCCATCGAAATCTGAAGCGTCGACGACCATCAACACAACGGTTCGAGCACCAGAAGCCGAGCCTAGCCGTCTCCCCACCGTATGATCGAAATCGAAATCCGGAAGAAGATTCTCCACAGTGGGATCTTTCACTTTCCCGTAATGTCTGAGTGAATGGCACCTCGCGCACACTACGGGTCTTCCGTCACAAGATTCTTGAATGTTCAGCTCAGATTCTGGTTCGACAATGAACCCTCGTTTGATGGAATCGATAAACTCGGGTTCTTGAGAGATGGGCACGAGATGACGATGACGACTCGAATCGATCTTTTGCTTCTCGATGGATGGTTTGATGAAGAAACCTGGATGTTTAGGATTCGAGTTTTGCATATGAACACCACAGCCTGGGCAAATGGCGATGGTGGCATCATCGTAATTTCCATCTCGATTCAGGGGAAGAACACTGGAAGAAGAAAAGAAACGAGGCGAATTCAATCTACTGTTGGGTTGATGGAGATTGAGAAATGGAGTGAGGAATCTAATAGACGGGTTTGTTGTTTGAGTTCGTATGGAAGATCTGGAGGAGGAGAGAAGAAGAGTGAACAAAGGTTTTAGCTTTGATGATGAAAGCTCTTTTGCTGTTTTCGCAAGCATTTCAATTCGGGTTTACTCAATTGAGAATCTGAGGTTTAGGGTTTTTCTTATTTCTGTGTGAGGACGAGGGACGAGGGACGAGGGACGAGGGTGTTTTCTTTGGGGATATTGCGGAAATGTAACTCGAGTATTCATGTTTTACAAATAAATGCCTAAATTGTTTTAATTACAAAAGGGTACTAGCACAAACTAACCAACAAAATATTTTTAATTAGTAATGTAACATTGTTACACGGAGTTTATCTCCCCTACATACCGAATTTGAGGCTCTAATTTGGGCTATGCGAGTTATTCTCGAATGTGGCCTACCGTGCTCACTATTCTTAACAGATAGCTCGGAACTTGTGAAGATCATTCGAGAACCAAACTTGTGGCCGGCTTTTGACGTTTAATTGGAGACTTTCGCGGATATTAGAAGATCTTTCCCAAACTTCTTTTTGGCTCACACTAGGAGGGAGTTCAATAGTCAGGCGGACAATCTGGCGCGCGGATCCGTGGGTGTCGAATTTTTATTCTTTCATTTAAATTAATGTTTGGGTGAAAAAAAAAAAAACATTGTTACACGGGTTGCCTGCTTTATTCCTCCTGTACTATACCGACTAAAGCGGATTCCCCCTGTACTATTTCGCTCGTCGACCAACACCACAAACTAAAAGATTCTATTAATTTAGTACATGAACATTTGATTTCTTTAGTATTAGACACTTTAAATTGAACCGAGTCTTAACCGGATAACTAGCGATTCAAACTCACGTTTAAAAACTAATTAATTTCTTTTTAAAATGCTAAAATTGAATTTAATTAACCCGAACATTACCAAAATCGAATTGGTTGAATGTAAACCGTTAATCGAGATTATACCAAACGTAAACCAATTTTGAAGAATTGGTGCTCTGAACGCGACTTCACTTGAACCCGACGAGGAAGAAGAGTTGTTCATCCTCACTTTCAATCTCTTTCTTCAGTTTTAATCTCTCTAATTTGTGTTTACTGTCTCACTCTCACGAACCCTAATTTTCTTACTTCCCCAATTCGATTGCGGTAAATAAGAAAAGAACAGAGGTTTGATTTTGGTTTAGGTGGTTTACGTTAGGTATAATCTCAATAACGGTTTACATTCAGCCAATTCGATTTTGGTTTTGTTCAGATTAATCAAATTCGATTTTAACATTTTAAAAAGAAATTAATTAGTTTCTAAAGCGATTTTAGATCGCTAATTATTCGGGTAAGAATCGGTTTAATTTAAGGTGTCTACTCCTAAAGATAACAAATGTTCATGTACTAAATTAATAGAATCTTTTAGTTTGTGGTGTTGGTCGACGAGCGAAATAGTACAGGGGGAATCCGCTTTAGTCGGTATAGTACAGGGGGAATACCCTTGTTACGTAGAGTAGTCCAACAATATGTTACATATTATTGTTTAGGGTTTTCTATTGAACCTTTAGGGTTTACAATAAAATCCTTAAGGTTTAATGTTCACTCTTCAGGGTTTACTATTCAACCTTAAAGTTTACTAAACAACTTTTAGGGTTTAATATTCACTTCTTAGGGTTTAGTGTCTACAAATATATTGTTATTCGAATTTTTCATTTTCTCTGAACGCTTACACGGCACAACACTATTGGTCGTTTAAGATCCCAAATGGACGGCTTCTGAACGCTATAACTTGAAGTTTTATTAGTAAAAAAGTAGATTTTTAAAAAGTTTTGAATTGCTATTTTTACAAATAATCGAAACATTTATTAAGTTTTTATTTTCTATCTCCTCTCTTTTGTAATTTTTAGCTAACCACTAATTTTTATAAAAATATCATAAGTTATGTATATAAAATATATGAGGTTTGGTTAGTTTAATTTTTAGAAAGTTTTGAATTGCTATGTTTCAAATAATCGGAAAAAATATAATATTTATTTATTTTTTAACTCCTCTCTTTTATTATTTTTATCTAACGGTAATTTTTTTTTTTTTGAAAACATAAACTTTTATGATCTAAATAAAAATCTTCATTTCCTTTTTATTAATATATTGACACGTGTCACTATATATCTAAATTAATTATGACCATTTTTTTTCCTCAACAGATTATGACCTGTTTTGAAAGTGTTTTATTTTATAAAATATAATATAGGAGAATATAATTCGAATATAATACCCTAACTATACCATATATTATTCGTGTTTTTTTTTTTTTTTTTTTCTATCGTCTAACAAAATATATTCCTTTCAAAAAGGTTTACAGGAGAATAGATAACCATATACACAAATGGTTACAACAATATCAAATCAAATATACGAAGCGATTTAACATAAAGGTGTGAATTTTAATGATGTACGTTGTGAAGGAAAGGTGTCCTGAAATCATGCTCATTGTATGTCTCTAACATGGTTGTT
>OVAF01001549.1:8607-18885 GCA_900406245.1 Odontarrhena argentea | reverse complement strand
TGCAAAGAACTCACTATCCAGCAACTCAGATTCCATTCTGGGAGGAAATGCGTGCTGGAGAAGTTCTGTGGCAGAGGGTCGATCAGATGGACTTGGAGACATCAAACGCCGCAGTAGAGAAGCCTGTTCGGGAAATTCATTTACCCATTCGAGTGGTAGTTCCCCTTTCAGCTTCAGATTACTTAAAATAATGTGTCTCTCCATGGCAGTTCCAAAAGGGTGCCAAAGTTCGAAGAACACAACCCCAAAGCTATACATGTCAGCCTGCAATTCAAACACATCATTTAGAGTCGGAGAGAAATAAGAAGAACGAACAAAAGCCTGACGCCCAGAAGAAATAATATATACAAGCATTTTCTGGCTCAAACTCAGCTAAGGAGCCGATAGCTGCTAACCTTTTCATCTATCTTAGGCCAACCTTGCTCAATTTCAGGTGCTGTGTAAAAGTAAGTACCGGCTTGACCAGTACTATCAACTCCGCTTCCAGCCACATCCATAGAGAGGCCCCCATCTTGATCCAATTGTTCTAGCTTCAAGAACTTTGCTGATAAGGTAAAAGATGTATGTATGTTCATTTTTGTCTTCTTCCATATAACATCCAAATAATCACAGTATAATGAGATGACTAGGTTGATTCTTTTATTCAAAGGCTTGAACAAAAAAGTCTGGTAAAATTCACGAGTCAAAATACCCTCACAGCTTTTGGATGATAAAGCGCAAGACAAAGAACCTACCCTCGTGACATTAATACACAGAAGCATACGGCCACAGACATACCGAGGAATTAAAGCAAAGAAAAGCAATAGGAAGGGAAGCATACCAAGACCAAAGTCCCCAATTTTGATATCATTTCGGGCGTCAAAGAAGATATTGTTAGGTGTAAAATCCCGATGAATGATTCCTTGTCCATGGATATGAGCTAAGCCCTCCACAATTTGGCGACTTAGATGCCATGCAAAATCTTTGTCAAAGTGATTATATGATTCAAAAACCTGGCGGAGAGTTCTTGAACATAAGATGAATAGAAAAAGTAAGAAGATGAAAGACAAGAAAGCAACTTGAGCTTAGACTACAGAAAATAACAATCAAGGATTACATGGAAATATCAGACATATTAAATAAGTTTACTCTTCATAATTTATTCGTGGACCACTATAATATATGTGACTAGATAAGCATAGGACACAAAAGAACTTAATATACTTATAGTTCACAACGTCAATATCAATATAGTTCCGAGAAAAATCAATGATCTTATATCCGTGTCTCAACAGACTGCGACATGGGTAGGGTGAAATCATAAGAGTTTACATTGCGCTTTTTAGTCTTTTTACCTGGGACAGTACTCCATTTGAATATATAGATAAGTAGACTCAAGCTTATTGTCCTGCTCGGGAATTTCAGTTGACACCGCACCCGAGTAGCTGAACATTGAACTCCCTGCAGTTTTTGATCCCCAATTTGCGCCGGCATAAGGATCAGCAACTCCAGTTTCAACCCAGGCCTATTTTCAAGAAAAGTAAAATCATTAGCAAACATAACACAGGCAAAAGGTTTAGCACTATCACATCAGCAGAAATTCCATAACATAGATATTGGAACAATGGACATTGTGGTGAATAAGGACTAGATAGCAATAACAACATGTACCGAATAGATACGCATGGATGGTATCTAATATGCAGATATCTCACTAGACGTAGTCATCGTTCAGTAGAAAATCGGAGGAGCGGAAAAGGACTTCTACCTGATAGTAACGTACGACATGCTGATGCTGCAATCGTGAAAGTGTTGCTACTTCTCTGAGTACCTCATCATGGGCAGATGCAGAAACAATTTAGCATAACACTCTAAACTATCGGATACAATGTGAAATATGATCATTAGACACAACGTCAATAACAGCCTATACTGGGGTTTTGAAGCCAAGGCCGTAAAGCCTGATTTGCAGCAAACAAAGTTGGAATTAAACGAAGTTTGCAGCATGGGATATACTTTAATGACGAACATGATAACCCGCAGATCACTTCTATTTTCTAAAACAGCATAGATAATTTCCAAGAAGGCTTTGCCAGATGGCATAACAATTAGCTAATAATAATATTAACACAGAAAATACCCCAAGATGGCACAGAGACCTTTGAATTACTTTATGTATATATGTTGGTCCGCTGAAATGTGAATGCAAAATTTTTTCTCACTTACCGAACTATCCGGTTGTTAACAGGTATCTCTTTGTCCTTCCAACGAATTTTCTTCACTGCATAATGTCTTCCATCCAGTTTATTTTTGCACAACACAACATGACCAAAACCACCATGGCCTGCCAACAAAAAGTTTCAGCAGAGAGCAAGAAGGAAGACTACATACTATAGATAAAACTGCGGAACAAGTAATATGTTCCGAAAGTGGATACAACTTTTATAAAGACAATTTGCTGCAGAAGTTGAGACAAATTTAAATAACTACAGAATAACATCTCATAAGCCAATGTGCAAGGCGCTATACTGAATTAATCAAGTTGACATCACATATCCACAACTGAAAGTAGCAGGAGAAATAAAAGTACAATAGATAATATACCAAGGGGTTTCAACTCTTCAAAATCATTGAGATACCGCGAGCTTGGAATTGATGCATTTGGCTCGCCAGAATCAGAAGGAGGCTCCCAAAACTGAGGAACACTGGTTGAGACCTTAAAGAATAGCATCAATCAGATGGACTACTTGAAACTCAAATAAAACTAATGATTAAGTGTGTCTAGTAGTACGCACCATGTTTTGTTCAAATACATGTTCAAAGGTTCTATTGAAATCTGGCGATGATTTGGAAGCTAAATCCAACACCTCTTCAGATAATATCTGATAAGGTTTAAGAAAAAGACTACCCTTAAAAGAATGAAACCACATTGAGAATTCATATTTAGCAAAAGACTTACACCAAGCTGATGCAATTCATCGGTTATCTGAGGCAATGCATCAGCCAAAGGCCCTTTGGAAGAGCAAGCTACTCGAAGTAAATGGACCTGTTTAGTAAGAAAAAGGCTCTTAAGTCAGCTACATAAAACAAGTACGAAGAAGAAAACGAGATTACCATCAACAGATCTTTCTTGCTAATCTGAGGCACTTGATCTGGAGCTAAGGAAACAGAAGACCATGACCCCGACGACTCACTTTCGGAATCACTATTGTCATCTTCACTTGTATCATCTTGATTCGATACCTGCTTATAAAAAGAATATGCAACCAAATCAGATAAACTGGTTAAGTGGATACACTGAGAGGAATTATATTGCTCTTATCACTTAACTGTGGTCTATCAAGATATGAACTGTAACTATGACGACTACCTAACCAAAAAAAAAAACATGCAAAGCTCTCCATTCACATATATTTTAATAAATGCAACATCTTCCCATAGACTATTCCTGCAGTAGTGTGCCATGTAAAAGACCACCAACTGATTTCTTGTGCTCATTTGCATCAGTCACCATACAAAAGATTATGCAGAGGCCCAATATCATAAACAACGAGGAATTAAGATAAACAGATAGACCTCCCCTCACCTTCTTCTCATTTTGGATAAATCCAGATTCCACATCTTCAATTGATTTATTGGAGTCAAAGGAAGAGGTGCTTGCATCATCAATATTATCCCCTCGAATAGTATCTAGTTTGGCAACTGGAGAAGGCAATGCAACTTCTTCTTTGGCGTGGTCTTCAAACCGCTTCACATTCTTCTCCGCCTTCTCATGCAAATTTTTTGAAGTGTCTAATGGGTGGGATTGCACCGTAGAAACAGTTCCCCTATTTTCATCTGGATTCAGAGTCCAATTCCTTGAATCTTCTAAGCCACTAAATAGGTCTATAAAACCATACACAAAAGGTCCACCAGAATACGATTTTGCTTTATTTGAAAGCATAGTTTCCTCGATGAACTGAGCACTTCGATGTGAGGTCAAGCATGCAACCTTCAGAAAAAGAATGCGTTGTATTTATATGAAGAACGACCAATGCTAACATATACAAGATGAAATAAATGTTCTTCTGACAAGTACTTAACAAGACACAGACAGTAATTTGGGTTAATATACTTACAGAATTTTCATCGTGACTGTCTGGAATTATTTCTGATAAAAACTCTTGAGCAGCCTCAACCAAGTTGAATATCATAACCCGACCTTCACGAGCATTTAAAATTGCCTGCAGAGAATATCATTGTTTGAGTACATGGTGTCAGCACCGAGTACTTCTGAATCCATAGAGACTATCAGTACGAAAATCATTGCTCATAGTTGACTAAATTCAATAAATTCCAAATTTCAAAGTGCTATGCTCAACAAAGAAAAAGGGATCAATAATTGTTTAACTACCGAAACCTCTTTCAATATCCAATGAAAAGAAAATGTCTTCCATAGAAAAGGAAGGCACACATCCCCTACCTGGTCTCGGAGAAGAGATAAAAGCTTCTCAGCATCAGCTGTTGTCAACCCTTGTTCTGGAGTAATCTGCAGCTTTGGGCACTTGTGAGGATATCCTGGTAAGTATCTACAGGAATAACTATTAATTAGTAAAAAGAAGCTAATGAAAAGATCAACATCACAACTATGTCAAAGATTCAGAAAACAAAGATACTAGCCTAACTAAAAGCATAGCAGAGATGTTGATATCCTCATATCCCATATCTTTCGAGTAAGGCCTGCTCAAAAAACAAGAATCCCAGTGAATCAGAAACATTACATACGTTAAACAGAAACAGCACAGCAGCTAAACTTGAATGGCAAACACGTCGATCAGAAGATAACCTGAGTTTAATAACAATTTGAGGAAGCGAACGCGAATCTGAAACAATTGTGCAGTCCTCTTGAAATATCGCAGAGCTGAAAACACAAGAGCAAAAATCGAACCTTGTTACTACTACAATTCTTTCAGATGCTCATGCTCGTCCATTTCCAAAACAGAACGAAGGGATTCGCTTAATACAGGTTCTGAAATTTAAAACTACTCATCTTTTACAAAATCTACATATAATTTCTACTGAAACACCCGAATATACAAATCCCATGGTTCACAACTTCACATATTAGGTTTCATTTTCTCAACAGTCCAGTCACACAATGTCCAACATTAATAGACCTTTGAAGCTTATCGCAACATATAACGTAACACGACTCCAAAAACCCTGAATCCTCACATTGCCTAGATAACTCATTGCACCAAAAACCTAACAGATAAACATTTCTGACTTACAGAGCAGTGATTTCTTCGGAGAGAAGCTCGTTATCTTCATCATCATGTGATCCATGGTCCTTTAATTGACCTCTTCTTCCATTATTACCTCCTCGCTTCTTCTTTTTCTTCGTACTTCGACCCATTCCTCACCCAAAATCAATCTTTCTCTCTCAATCAAAACCCTTATTCTCCGATTTTCGAATCACCACTACCAAAACTAAACCCTCTATAAGCGTCAAACAAACCCAATCTCAAAAAAACTTGCACTAGTGACTGCCGAAGATAGCGCAAATTCAGCGATTAGATTTCTCTAAATCATTCAGCCGCCGGAGAGAGATACGGAAAATTGCTTTTTGATGAACCAAAAAACGTAGACTGCGCTTCAAAGCTGGCGCCATCGAAGTAGACATTTCTGATTCAGAAGTCCAACACAGAACGTCGAGACGGCGTCGTTTGGATTTGAGTTGAATGGGCCTATAAATCACTTAAAGGAAGGCCCATTATGGCTATATCTATCTTTGTAGTTACAAACGGTGACATGGAAAAGTTCTGACCATCATCACATGATAATGTATTTTGACTTTAAACTATTTTCTCTAACATTTTTTTCATATTCACGAAATTATAAGCCCTTTATTATTCAATAAAGAAAAAACAGAAATGACGTAGACATGAAAATCCATTTTAAAAAAACTATATACAAGTTTACATTATATCCAAAAATAAGTGCAGCAAAAAAAGGGGAAAAGAAAGAGAATCAAACCTGACCCTTAAGTAACCAATCAGAATCGACCCCGCTTAGTCCTTGCTGATTTCCCCACACCTTATCTGAGTTATCTCTCTCTCTCGTCTTCTTTAAACTCTCCAACTTCACTCTCCATCTTCTCTTTCTTCCTCCATCAATGGCGACCACAACCTCTCTCCACCACCACCACCACTCCTCCACCTCTTACCGTCACAATCTCCCTTCCCAAACTCACTTCAAACCAACTTCTCTTTCTCTTAAACAACCCACTTCCACAACAACAACAGCAACATTCTCACTCATCTGTTCCTCTGCTTCTTCCTCCTCCTCTGTTTCCACCATCTCCGCAATCTCCACCGCAACAACCGCAGAAACCGCTACCAAATTCGATGTCCTAGAAACCCATTTAACCAACCAAGACTTCCGAAAAGCCGACGAGGAGACACGGAGGCTTCTCATCCAAATATCAGGAGAATCCGCTGTGAAAAGAGGCTACGTTTTCTTCTCTGAAGTCAAATCAATCTCAGTCTCAGATCTTCAAGCTATCGACAATCTTTGGACCAAACACAGCGATGGTAGATTCGGTTACAGTGTGCAACGCAAAATTTGGTTGAAAGTGAAGAAAGATTTCACAAGATTCTTTATCAAAGTTGAGTGGATGAAGCTTCTTGATACTGAAGTTGTTCAGTATAACTACAGAGCTTTTCCTGATGAGTTCCAGTGGGAGCTTAACGATGAAACTCCTTTGGGTCACTTACCTCTTACAAACGCGTTGAGAGGAACGCAACTTCTGAAATGCGTTTTGAGTCATCCTGCCTTTGTGGTTGATGGTGATGATACCGAAGAAGAAGATACAGGGGAAAACAGAGGAGTTGGAGGAGCAACGGCTAAAGATAAGACAAGTGGTGCTGATAAGAGAGTGTTTAAAACTGATTACAGCTTCTAATGTTATATAAATTTTATATTTTTTCTGATTATGTGAAAGTATAAGTAAAATCTCTGTAATGAAAATCATCAGTTAAATTGAGTTTTCTTTCTAGTCTATGTTGGTTTCATTGGGATTATGAATGTATGAACAGAGTCAAAATCATTACAACGTGAAAATTCATATGATTATGAAACTACTGTAGTATATATTCAAACTCTTGCTGTCCATGAAGAAAAGGTCTTGTTCACTTGTGTTGTGTCCTTTTTGTTATTTAGTGAATGAATACAAAGTTGTGATGTGTTTTGGCTTTGTTCAAGAAAGCTGCATCTCAATGTGTGACACAAGGATCTAAAGGATACGTTGTTGCTTCTAGAGCCTTGTAGTAAATGCTCAATGTAGGCCACACGCGTTACACATTTTGATGTGGACAGAAAGCAAACAGATGCTTTCTGTCATTCTGTGGTACAAGATGAATAAACGTTTAGTCATTGGCATATGTTAAGTATATTGAATTGTGCCTGTATTTACCAAAAATATGTTTAATTCAAGCATGAGAACATATGCCATGATCAGCTAGAAGATCATAGTTTCAGAATAGCAATCTAAAACCGCTAGCGGAAAAAATTTGTGGGATTAGTCTTAATACTGACTAATTTCTAGGCACATGGGCAGAGTCGTCGGGTGTATTGGTGTGAACCGTCACAAGACAGCATTGATTGTGTCCGAGTATACAAGCACGCGCCTGGAAACTGAAAACCAAGGAAATAGACACACTCAGTTTATGATCAACATTCAGAAGATCAGGCAGGCGAAGCGATGTGAATCAAATGGTACATTGGGGGTAAAGGAACTTGAAGTGTGCATAAGAGTACTAAAAAAATTAGCATACCAAATCTCTGGGCGCATCATCGGCAACTTCAGCAGGTTGGTCAGGCCCGGCACTTGCTAAGCAGGAGCCTTTGCAGGTCATGTATCTTTGCATACTGAGCAAACAAAGAGCGAAAAACCATGTGAACTCAGAATTTGAATATATATAGCTATCCTAAACATGCCTTGATGGTTGGCTTAGAAGATAACTCTAGATGCTTACACGTCACATTGGTTTAGAAGTGAGAGTTTATTCATCACACACAATTGTCCACGTGACTTGCAAACCGCATCACATGAATCTCCTTGCCTGTAAAACCAATTAAAAAAAAGACTCAGAATAAGGTATCCACAAAAGTGTATGCCATTCAAACATGTCAACCAGTGCAGGTCCTTTACCTTCCCACAAGAACGTCAATGCCAAGCAGTCTCGTTTCAACTTGTGAAAGATTAGCCCCTGCATTCAGTTATTTGATGAATGTGATAGGTATACGGTAATGTAAACGATACTCGAAGAAAAAATAGGCTATGAAGTTAACCTGAAGCATTTGATGTCAGAGAAAAACAATGATGAAACTTGCTGTGGTAAGCATTCTCATGAACCTGAAAGTTTCATGAAAAAAGCATCACAAGCTGTTTATTTGCTATTCAATATTCCATCATTCTCACATAGAAATTATCTTCCACACAAAATTGCCTAACATCATGACATAATCTCTAGTAACTTGCTCAACAAAATCCTTATTAACGGAAACAAAAATAATCAATAGCTTACCACGCTTTCAGAACTATGGCGGCATCTCCCGGCACAAAAATCAAAGACAGTCTTGTAAGTCCCTGCATAAGAGGAGAAAACATAAATTCATTCTCGTTTGACATAAACGAAACCAAGTTTGCTGAAATTTTCATAGGCAATATAAATGAAAATTATTGATCTCGCAAATGCAAATACTTTTGAATCGAAGCTGCTGTAAAACGACAAGTTACCTGCGGTAGCAGGCTTTGCAACTTTTACATTAACCACCTTCTCAATAACCGTCTGCCAGAGAAATTTACTCATGAACAAAATAAAAAAGAAGCAAGAACATAGAATAATCCGAAACAAAACCAAAGGTTCCATAAAATACCCGAGTCGGACTCAAGCAGCAAGAAACACAGTACTCATAAGAAGTGCAGCATTGTGAAAGGAGGTTGCATCCACTTCAACCACGAAACAAGAAATCTGATTAAGAACACATTACTCTCAAAAACTAATAATTCCCAAGGCTATGAATCTCTTAAAATGACTCACTGACAAGAAAATCTTTCTCCTTTCCATGGACAACAACGACTTCGTGAATCCAAAGACAGAGCATCACACACATTGCCTACAAAAATTTACAATTGTCTTTCTCACTTAACTGAATAAATAGTAGAATTAAATCTTTTAAGAGTGAATTGGCTTTTACCTTCATCATCAGAGATCAGATATCTTCCTTGAACAGTTGTTCTACAACTCCGTTCTTCTAAAAACCCAATATCCTTCCTTCAAATTCAATCGAATTCTAAATCTATCGAGACAAAACAGAGGAACGCAATTTCATGGAATCAATCCTCACCTAATTGCAGAAGTTCTCAACGGAAATAAGAAACCCACGAGTTGGAGAAGACCCAAGAACAGACTAAACCCAGATGTCGACATTCTTGTCGGAGAAAAAACAAATCTTTCGGACCAAATCAAACTCCCAACTCTAAGCACTTCAAATCCTTCGATTTGCAAACTGATTTTGGTTACTTTCGTTGTCGTTAAATTGGGATCGGGATCATTTCAGCGAGATAAACTACGGTTATATCCGGTTCTCTCTGGTTATCACCGGTTAATTTCCATTTTCTGTATCCGAATAAGTATTGCAGGATTTGAGTCCTATATGCACAGTTGGTTCTTATAGTTGAGTAAAAGCTTTAAAAGAAGTGGAACACGAAAAATCTTGAGTTTGTTATGATATTTGAAATAGTTAATATGAAAAACTGTAATAACAACAATGTGGGTAAGTCATATTGTTACAGTAATCCTGGTCTTCCTCCATGCCCAATAGTTAGCTCGTACAGGATCAACACGACTCAGAACGGTACATACCAGATTGGCCAAGTTAGTTTCAGCTTCTTCATTAGCTAGAGCTTTCACTGAGTCTCTATGCTCGTTGGTTGGTTGAAATCCGTCGCACAGAAGATCCAATAGGGTGCTCAGAGCGAATCCATGGGAGCAATCCGTGCGTGACAGAACTTTCAAACAGACTGAGGAAACATTTGGATCATTAATCCAGGATTCTTTGTTGTCTTTGTAAAGAGCTTTCAGGTATCTCCATGAGCTTTCGTTTCCCGGGTTTGATAGAATGGCTTTGATTGTGTAGCTTACTTCAGATTCTCTCATGGCTTCTATGCCTCCCGACAAAGGAGAGTGAGTAATAACGTAATGCCTCTGCCAGATATAAACGGATGAAGTTATTCAAAAGGATCTACAATGTTGT